>JAQIYD010000219.1:0-10531 GCA_034699565.1 Anurida granulata
TCCAACAATTGAGTGGAAGGTGAGACTCCATGACTACGCCCCATGTCAGAATAATGATAGACGGAATCACTATGGAATACAAAAGAAATATTCAATTTCATGCAAGATCATCAGAGAAATGGTCGGTGAAAATAAATCTAACATTTACTTTTAATTATAAACACTTTAAATTCACGCGATCCTGGAGACGAAAGGTGGGTCCATTGAATTTTAGAATCTGAGTGTTTTGATTTTGCTCACTTCTTCATTTCGTGTATGTTTTAAAGCATCAAAATAAAAATAAAAATTAATACAAATAATGCACTGAATTGTATAGTCGTAAGAGCGACGCTATGGAAGGAGAAATGCAGTTGGAGAAAAACCATTAAAAGCAAAAGCGTTTCTTTTCTATGCGCCAAGTGAAAGGTTTCAGTGAGATTGGGTTGATGTCACTTACCCCATCCAATGGTGTAGTAGACCTTGAAGGGTGTCCCCTTGTCAAATATGTTTGTAGTAAGTCTCCCATGTAAGTAGTGCCCTTGGATAAACATCCAATTGATTGACGCCACAGTGGCATACATGAAGAGACTCGTCACGCCTTTGCAAACCCATTCCTTAGTTTTGAACAAATTATATTAAATGCATTTCTCTTGTAACTCCACTTTCCCTTTTACATACCACGTTTCTGTAGTTTTCCCTCCTTTCAAAAATGAAGGGTTCGGTCATGAGGATGAGGAGAAAGAAACGGAGAGTGAGAGAAACCATCAAGTGGATGTGAACCGTGACGCGGTCACAATGCAAACATCTGCAAAATATTCAATGCTCATTATTTGAAGCTCCTGTCATTTAACGAGAATTGTTAGAGGTGGCACGTTTGCTGCCACTTTTGTCATTGTTCTGTTGTTGGAATGGAAACCGAAACTATTGATGAGTTCTGCAAATATGGGCAAGTACTGGCTCATATTGTATTGGTATTTTGAATAAAAAAAACCTTGCGTAGGGTTGCATCTAAAAGGTAGGAGACTATATTAAGGGGTTCATGATATCTTTTCAAGCCAATACTGAGTAAAAGTTTGTGTAACGTTGTTCAGTTTAACCAATCCACATACGCATACTACGAAGCTTCGGAATTTACCTCACATAAAGGACGCCTCAACTCTCTGCTATATAAAATGTTTTATTCCGTCTTAGCTGTTTTATATAATTTTTTTTATATTACTCTTATAATCGCTTATTTTTCCCATTACGTTAAAAACCGTGTTGCAGAATTCAATTCAATTCAAATCGTTGTTATTTACGTGTCTCTCAATTTCAATACAATGAAGTTTTGATCTTCCAACTGTCGGACACCTAAACTACAGCAAAATAAAGAAAAAACTTTACCTAGAAGAAAGAAAATGAAGCATTAACGGGATTATCAGAGTCTCTTTGCAATCATCTCAAATTGCCAGTGGACAGAAATTTTAAAACGATTCACAAATTAATTTATTCATATTGATGGAACAGAACCAAATAGCAATTATTATTCTTGATTTCAAAGTGTTAAGCATCGAAATTCATTTAACACCATTTGCAGTGATGCCCAAAATAGTGTAAAATAGTGTACAGAGGTCTTGGTAAACATTAATTGTAAAAAATATCTTCTCTTACAGTTGAATTTACAAATGAAGTACGGTTGAGAGTTCGTTACCACATTGTGTAAACCTAAATTCCTGGCAAGGGAAGCATAATTGTAAAGTAAAGTAAAATGTATAGTTTTTGTAAAAATCAAACCTAAAAATGGACTATAATTAGGTTCTATATCCAAAATGAATCCAAAAATCCAAAGAGAAAGAAAGAAAATAGCATGAAACTCATTGTGATACAAACGGTAAAGTTAACGCTAAACTAATGGTTCTGCAATTTGAGAAAAAATTTGAGTTAGGGCTGGGTTCAATGAATAGTTATACCAATATTGTTTACAAGTATTTTATACCGTGCGGTGATTGTCAGTTATACCAGCAGAATCAACTCACTGCCTCAGTAGTACAAAACTAGTTTACGATAAAGATGTCCAATGCTGCCAATTAGCTTTATTTTAGCGCATGGCAACTTTAAATCTCCACAAACATGGCAACGTTAAATCAGCAGATCACCTCCTTACGTGTGACAAATGATAATTTTGTATTGGAGGAACAGGCGTACGAACGAAAACATACGTCATTTTATTTTTTAGAAGATGAAAGGAAATAGCCCAGAGACATGAATGAATATTAAGGGGTGTTTCGAAGACCATGATGAAATTCCTTTCTAAGAATCATCTCTGCTGCTGTGAAGTCGGGTATCAAATAAAGTCTCTTTTTAGATATGCCGGGAATAACAACCCATTCAAACAATTCTTATGAGGATTTCCAGGAGACGGAATTTGGCATTTCCTGCTTGTAATTGGCGTAGAAGGGATGGGAATACTTACTTGAAGTAGTAGAAGATGAAGAGAGAAATGGCAAGAGAGATGAACGAAAGAATGGATCCAATGAAAAGGATCCAACGAACTGCGTCGACTACTCCTCCATTCTGCACACTCGTCTGAAATCAAAACGGACAAGAATGAAAGAAATTGAAATCTTCTAGAAGAATTCTTGTCCGACTAACACGTTCCTTCATTTCAAATCACATGCGGAAATACTTTGAATTCATGAGGAGGCGGAATGAAATAAGCGAAAACAAACAAATAATTATGTAATATAATTCATCAAATACCACTTGATTCTACGGTGAACTGCCAATTAATCTTGGAAGGTTTTGCATCACTTGGTTTAGCATTTTCAACACGTGCTATTGGATGGAAAGTTGTTGTTTAAATGGGAAAAGTTTTGTTTCAAGATTTTGAGCGCTTTCGTCCCCTGGCATCTTTGTGTTCACCTTTCCTTTTAGATTTACCGAGAACTTTGAGATATTTGTGTAGGTAGACAAATAAAGTTTTTTCAGCACAAGGAACATGAAGAAAAGGTAAGAAATTGAAACTTTACTAATATCCCTATACCCCATCCCACAAACTTCGTAAATCAATTTTCTTCAAAGGTTCCCGTTTTAACAAAAGAAATACTTTGTGATATTCATTATGTCAAATAAAGTTGAGGGAAGATTTCAACCATGACTGTTCCCTGTAGATAAGTAATGTTTGATTTTGGATTTCAAGAGAGAAAGTAATGCTAATGAAGATTTAATAAAGAGATGCTTTCACTCCAGGCTCCAAGCAACGGGAAAAGAAGATCAAAGGAAGGATGAGACCCTCCTGTCTAACACCATTCCAATTCTAATCCCTTTCC
The DNA here is from genome assembly GCA_034699565.1 of Anurida granulata. Lineage (NCBI taxonomy): Eukaryota > Metazoa > Arthropoda > Collembola > Poduromorpha > Neanuridae > Anurida > Anurida granulata. The sequence continues at coordinate 3,288 of JAQIYD010000219.1, forward strand.
ATACTTTCCAGAATCCTAACCTAACATTTTCAAATATCAAAAAACAAGCCTTCTTCTTTTGCGGTTTTACAGGGTTCGGAAAATCTCATTTAATTCTTTGAGACCGATACGTACCTTAGTTTTCTTTTAAAAAAATAAGCCACGTGTAGATAAATAATACACGTAACCAACTCTTAACACTCTTCATTTATTTTCTATCCCGGTCTGACATTTGAGGTAATTTGTGTAATGGATGTACAAGACTCTGGAGACATGGCGATGAGAAGGGACAGCAATTTATAGTCTGCCAGAAAATAACAGGGTCTGACAAACAACGCGTGATGAAAAGAATGATGTAAGAAGGCTACCTCGTGGACTCTGCACAGTAACCAAATTAAAACACGGATTCCTGATTCAAAAACCACGCGGAGACCCGAGATGCTGGGTAACTTAACGACCATTTGGTTTCATTGAAATCAAAATGTTTAAGGGTGTGCTGTCTCTTTGGTGAGAATCGAAAATCGCAGTTGTCCTCCACTCTTCAGAATACATGCATTGCACGTGTTGACTTACAGGAGAAGGCGTTTGCTCGAGGCTCTCAAGGCAATCATTGTAGTTTGTCCAATTTCCCCAAAGCCAAGTTCCATTCTCACCACAGATCCGAACAGCATTTCCTAATGTCAGAGTAATACAAAATAAACCGTTGTAAACGCACGTAACCAAGGCTGAGCCAAATAAACTCACATGAAAAATTTACAAAAGAAAAAAAAAGTCATCAAGTGCGAGTTTCGAACCCATGCCTTTCCAGTCGAGAGTTGGACGCGCTAACCTCTCGACTACGGGACAATTCATTTTTTGGAACTTTTGACCCAGTAGGAGTTGACCCAGGTCAACCATATTGAATAGTAAACCGGCTCATGACCCCTATCACTCAATACCGAAAACCGATTTGAGAAAACTGCAGTCGTTTGGGAGTTATGCGTACTCGGACAGACGGACAGACGGACAGAAGGACAGACGGACAGAAGGACAGACGGACAGACGGACAGACGGAGAGAGCGTTCCCATAAATGCTTTCGCTACGCTCAGCCTTAATAATTTTGAGATTTCAGAGTCAAAGGCGGTCAAGTCAAAGAATCTCATATTGCCACTTTCAATAAACAAAGACGTTTCCCTCCTCGAGTTGAAATTTAGTAACAATAAAAGCAATAAATAAAACAAATAAAGTATGCACACAATTTATTAAGTAGCATGATAAGGTCTCCTTTCGAGAATTTGACAAATTAAAATAAATCCCTCCCGTTATGTTTATTGAATTTTTGTTTTGTTTGTTCGATAGGTTTCAAACATCTTCTTAGCAAGGGACATTGTGGTAGATTAAATGTCAATTTCCAAATGCATATAAGCACCCAAAGATAATTAAGAGAAAATAAAAAAAAACGAAAGGAAGGTGCGATTTAATTAAAATGTTTGTTCATTGTAATACAAAATGGTAGTGGAGAGAGAATGTAATCATATAAGAGTTAATTTGATGTAATTTTAATCTATGGAACTGTCTAAGCTTCTCAAAATTCGAAAGTTATAAGTTATTGATTAAAGAGTTGGTGCATCTTTTCCTTTCCTTATATCTCTTATCAACTGCAACTTGATGTTGCTGTCGTGAAGTATTCCTTCCACTTTCCCTATCCGAATTTAATTAATTAAAGTCTTTCTCCTGGTTTAAAAATGTACTCCGTGGAAAGTTCAAAGACATTACCAGCTTATTACCTTCATTCTCGTTATAATTTTCCATTTTTCTTTCACTTTCGCTATACTATGCTCACCAAAACTCGATGCCGCACAAGTAATTGAGTTTTAGACACTATAGTTAATTTATCCCGTTTGGGATTAGATTAAATTAACTTTTACCACGAAGCGGACAAAAAAATGAAAACCGATAAATTCAGAAATCTAGTATTCTCGTCTCGCTGCATTTCACCCAATAAGAAAACAAGCATTCAAGCGTATCTCTAGATTGGTCCCACTGGGAGGCATCTTCGAGCTCCATAAATCGCTTCATTTTCTCACATACCCCTATGAATCACGCCGTTAATGCTATTTCTATATCCAAAAATATGCCAGACAATAGGGAAAATCGCTGAGAAATTAAATCAAAAATGATTTTAGTTTTAGTTGATTATTATCATGACGACGGAAGAGTTTATTAGCTATACCGACTTCCCTGCCCATTACATTGCCGCGAAACATGGGTTTTTAATTGTTCAGTGATTTTCCCTCCGAAGGCCATGTCAAAATTTAGAACATTTTTATTATGATAAAAAAATACTTAGGTTCTTGCTGTGAGTTTTGAAACCGCGAATATCTTGTTTGCTTATTTTCACATAGAACGCTAACCGGCAACCATGTGCAATGTTTTCATTCTTTGAGAAAATTCGTCAAAATCCAACAAAAAGCTGGACTTGACATAATAGACGTAATATATTTGAACTGGACGTTAATATAATATCACTTATAATTTCTTTACCTGTGATAAGTGCAAGATGAGATGGTTCAATATCCGGTGAATCCTGCATTATTTCTGCACATGGTCGCGCTAGGGTTGTTCCAGGAGGTGTGTATGGCCAACAGTAGATTGAATCCCACGTTGCATTGCAGTAACTGCTCAATTTGTCTGGGGAGTAGAAGCAATATTTCTTTTGCAATACCCAATTTGAGGTTAAATGAATCTTTGTTAAACACATTTCATCAAATTAGTTAAGGTACGGTGGTATGTAAATACTGAAACTAGTTTTAATATTATGTTGCAGAGCGGAACCAATATTTCCATAATTAGGAACTTGCGAGCCGGATACCACAATTGAAATAAGTGCACCGCAAGCGAGTGCAGAATCAGCCTCCATAGTTTCTTGCTTACTAGCTGCTGTGGCTGCTGATTTTCGGGATGTAAAGGTGTAGTCATTCAAAAGATGAAACTCGGGTAAAATTCAGAAGAATGGGGAAAAAGACAATTTGTAGTGTGACGGTTTACAAAACGAATGCTTGGATTTTTGAACAGAATATTGTAAGTATATTATTCGTAATAATAAAATTAGGCGAAGCACGCTCTAGCCAAAACTGATGAACCAAAGACAAAAGCTTTAAGCAAAAGCGTCTCATACACTTTCACCGCAATGCCATTCCATGTAGGTCCGTTGACTCTTGTTTCGTATGCAAAGCATGTTTACGCACAGTCCTCATCCCGATGGTAATAAACTTGAAAGGATGAAAAAGAGGGTTGGGTGCCTTTTGCATGAGAAAAATTTGAACAGGACTAGCCTAAACTATTCAGATTAGAAAATATCGCCGAAAAATCTCCGCAACACAATTATAAAACGTAGACAAATGACCAGGTTTCACGAAGCTGCAGGGTGATACAACCCAATGGCTTTAGTAAAGTTTCATCCACTCACAACATGTAACCAAAAACTCTTTACAGCTAGTAATCTAATACTCTTACCAAGTAACCTGAGAAATATGTGTTTCTAAATTAGGTCCGAATTATCTAGCTAGTCCGCCGATGGGGTTGTGATCAAAATGAAAGGGTTTATTATACTTTGAAGTTGTTTTTATAATGGTATATTTAAAATTGGTCTTTGGTCAGATAAAACGTAAGGTGAGGCTCACTTGAAGAGTCGATAGCAGGGTTTAACTTGATGAACCGAACCGGATTCACTAAATGGAAAACCATGACAACGAATATTTTTAAAATTTTGAAAGTCTACATTACTATTATCTGATCCAAAGATACAATGGTAGTGGTTGAAGACATTGCTTAAAGTACGCTGCTTCAGATGCTCTGTCTTACTTGAAGCTGCGTTTGAATTTTTTTCAAAATATAGTTCGCCTCCGGATTTGTGAGATTTATAAGTTATCATGCCTGTCATTTTTTGGAGAAAGATAATTTGGATGCTTGTTTGTTCGGAAGCTATTTTTGACTCTAATATCAGCAATTATTACTATTTATAAAATCCCTATTCAGATCCGAATAACCTAACCTAAGGCAGAGCGTCATAATAATTACCGTCGAGGAAAACGGTAAGGATGGTGGTGTGGGTCTCACTTCACTCCAAGCGTAATGCCAATTAATTCAAAATGTGATTTCGCGCTGGTGGTAGTGGGTTTGAGTTGCCTAATGACGAAAATATGACAACACATAAAAACGCTGCGAGCGAGCACAACTAAACAAGCCTGGGTCTAGGAACGGAATGGTGTATCCTTTCCGGGCCTAGGCACGGGCGTGTTAAGTTGTACAGTATATAATAAAATCCCTAAATTGTTTTGGTGGCGGTGGTGGTTCACAAAGAAATCATGATCAGGCAGGGACCTCAGACGGAGACCTCATTCAAAAGAACACTTTTTTTTAGTACGGGAAGAGAAAGGAATTCAAAATGTGATTTTGTACTGGTGGTATGTATGTATTTTGAAGGAGGGGTGGTTCCACCACACCGCTCAGGCCGCAGACGGGCCCATTGCAGTAACTCCTTCGCACTGGCGGTAGTGGGGGTAAGTCGCTATGCGCCCAATTACGACGAAAAGTAAACAACTTGCGAAAGGACGATGCGAGCCAGCACAGCTTAACAAGCCGGCCAAACCAACAACGGAAAGGTGTATCCTCTCCGGGCCTAGGCACGGACTTGTTAAGTTTCTATTAATTAAAGTATTAACATTGGTTTCTGGCACCGTATTTCAGCAGTTCTGAACTAAAATGTTTCAAAGTTATCTTGGGTCGGAAAAATTTACTTAATTAATAAACCTGTAGATTAAAAAGATTTGAAGTTGAGAGAATAAATTATTCTTAGGGTCTAGTCAATCTGAAAAATTAGAATTTTTTTTAATTATGCAGTAATTTTGATTTGAATTAAAATCTGTTGACTTGAGAATCGTATAATCGATCCCAATTTTCAAATCTCGGGGGTACCCAGAAAATATCATGGTCTTTTACTATTGAGTTAAGCCAAAAACAATAAATTTTTTAAATTAGTTTTTTTTAACAAAATTAACAAACAAAACCCATTTTTATTCACCCATTGGTTCAACATTGAATTGGGATTCATCTGAGGCTTGTACGACAATAATTACCGCACTGATTAGTTGATTTCAATCAAAATGAATTTGTTTTTAAACATACAAATTAATTCTTTTTACTCAAAAGCATTTGCCATTTCAAAATACAAAATATTGATTTAACTTACACTAAAAGACTTGAATTTGAAGAGGATATTTGGCACACCAGCCTTTCTAGTTTATGGTGGTTGCTTTAATATTGCTCACAACATAATTGGATTTAAAAAATGAATTTTTACCTGGATCATATTTGTTGTCCTCAAAAGCAGCCAAACTTTTCCGAAGACACTCAATCCTCCCATCGTCAATTGTTTCCGGCGACCTACTTTCATCAATTTCTCGAATTTGCCTGGACAGTAACATTGTCATTCCTGTCCTTGTCGGGATTATGAGAACAATAATGTCTCAAGGAATATTTAAAAAGCCTTTCCGCTACTGCTCCGGAAATAAAACTTGAATTGGAACTAATTTTGGAGATTCTCTTTCCGAGAATGGCACAAGAAAGACTAAAACCACAAGAAGAAAGTGACAACACGCCTGCCCATCCAAGCTTTTCCACTTTCCCCACTTTTTCAGTTTCCAAAGAAATCCATCAAAAGAGAAGGGACGCCGGTTTTGGTTCTCTTTTATATTGAAAAGAGCAACTCTCACATTTAGAAGCAAGCTGTCGACGGTCTCTGAAGGAAGTTTCCATCTTAAATCTTGAAATTAATCGTGATAACAATCAGGTGCTGAAATCAAATTTATTATTTGCTTGGAGAGAAAACTGTATTGTGTTAGAATAGATTTTAACAACTATAAACAGAATAACGAGAGATGGATAGAACCGATAGGGAAATTGAATATAATGATGAGCTTTCATGTATGGATGCCTAAAGTGGAAAAACTCTTTTATTATTCTATTCTATTCACGTAGTTCAACTTGATTATTGAGTTTGAAATCTTCAATCAGTTTATGCCATCACACCCACTTCAACCATGTCGAAAATCAATTCTGGAATCCTTAAGAAGTTATACCTACGCATAGAATGCCAAATCCAGTTTATTAAATTCCTTTTCACAAAACAGAAATATTTATTCTTTTGTCGTTTTGTGACATTCATCTGCACTCGTCTTCTTATAAAAGAAGTATAATAAGATTTCTCAAAAGTCACAGTGCGAATATCTTTGATGAAAAAGTTTTCAACCACAAAGCATTTTCCCCCAAATACGTGATCCTAGCAAAAAAGTAAACACAGGTTAAGAAAGTTGAATTTAGTGTTAATAGCGGCCGAGAGAAATAGGATTAAAATAGAAATAGACGTAAATCAGAGACACGTTTTTTCCATTTTAGGGAGTGAATTATTCTGAAGAAAAGCTTCCCGGCTGCACATACCATAATATCCGATTTCATTCCTTCACTGTAATTGTCTTTCCAATTCTAAATTTGGCCTCCAATCCCATTGTTTTATTATTTTCCCCCTTGGGAAGCTTCTGCATGAACAAAAACTGGTATCCTATTCTCCAATTAGTCACTAGTTTGAAGTTGCCTTGTCAGAGATGCTTAACATTCCATGAAGTTTATTTTCAGACGTTTATACAATTTTGACCAACGATTTTCTTTGTTCGTTTACTCAAATTTGTACTTTACTTTCCAACATATTTAAATAATAACTCAGTAATTCTAATGATAATTTGAATACTAAATCTGAGTAATATTCGATGTTCCTCAAATAGCCTCAAAGTGTGAAGGCTGAATTTGCTTGATCACTTTAGATGCAGGGCCTTAATTTACTTCTGCAATATTTCATTAAACATACATAACTTAAATGGTGTAACTTATTGATTCCACTTTAATTCAAGTATCTCGATTACCGTAAATTCCTGAATACCTCCCTATCATACGGGGGTGAATCATTCCCGACATTTTTCGGACCTTGGAGTTATTCGAAACCGGGAGTTATTCCTACTTCCCATTTTAGCCATAACATTTTAACCCAAAACGCGTAAAAAAATGTGAAACAAACAAAACCGAGATTTACAAGACGGGCCACCGCTTGGCAAATTAACAGAAAGAATTAAGGGGTGGTTAGTAGGTTGGCCTAGCATTGGAAAACCCATAAGGAAATATCATGTCTTTAGGAACAGCTTTCTACCAGTAAATCTTGTCGGATTTTGACAAA
>JAQIYD010000220.1:0-10520 GCA_034699565.1 Anurida granulata
GTTCCATGAGGTTTGCTTTGCTAATCCCATAAATGGCCTCAGTGGTGAACAAACGATACGCACGGCTGCAAATTAACAAAAATAGACTTCGATTGCACCTTTAAGTGTGTGTGGGACGCTTACAAGCAAATGTACTCCACAGCACTGCGATGTAGATTGTCATCTTTCAATGGTGACGAATGTTCCAAAATGACAAAGACCGTTTCATCACTTATTCCTTCCTGGATGACTTTTTTACATTGTTCCTCAATGGCCACAATGCGATAGTCAATGGCTATTTTATGAAGGATAAATGCATGACTAAAGAGTATTGTTGACCCACTGTACATGTACTGAAAAAATAAGATTTCGAGACAAATTAAATTAGGAACAGAAGTACTAGATTGTAATTTACCTCCAGCATTAGTTGAAATTCCAAAGGGTCCACATTTTTCAAATGCATAACCGTGTTTTCTGCAAAATATTCCTCAAAAGAATCCGAGTGTGATGCCAATATAAACTTGTGCGCTTCGATTATGGGCGTTTTGTTAGGCCCAAATGTAAATTGAGCGTCACATCCAATCCCGTGTTTCAGCGAATAAACTCGCTGCTCCGCTGAACTTTTCCCAAACCTCCAATTTGTTACTTCAGCCATAGCTCGTCAAAATGAACTGAAGAAGTTGGATTTGATGTGAGTTTCTGAACACAAGTTAGAATCTAAAAAGAGATAGGGCAACGACGGTTTGTTGATTTTGGTTAGTCTATTTAGAGATGTACTGGGCTCACAAAAGACTGGGGTTGCATGGATAAAATGAATAATGTTTACTTTGAAAAGCCCGAAGGCTATGAGTCAGCGTTGTTCTCACGCAACACAACAAACTCAATAATAATGTCTATTTAAATAATTTTTAAGGTATAATTTATTCCGAGTTGCCTTGATGCTCAAAATAAAACTAATTGGTCGAAGAAGAACTAACTTCTTAAAGTAAATGATTCATCTTTGCTGACCTGTGAGTAAAGCAATCCTTATTGACCTAAAATTTTTAATACGAATTGGTTAACAACGTAGAGGGATTACAGCTATGTCAGGTTTTATTTCATCTACTCCATCTGAACCAAGGAATTGAACAATTTGATACCCCAAAAACAGATAAATTTTAAATGCAATATAACTTTTCGGCCATTCTCGGTAATTTTGGGAATTTTTGGTAATTTTAGGTAATTTCCGGATATCATGGGCTACCTCTTTTCTTGGAAATACCTAAAGGGAACGCTACGGAAAAGAAACGGCATAGACATGGTTTTTTTTTATCTTTTTTGTTTCCTGGTGCCTTTGTTAACCTGTCGTGTAAATTTCAGTTCTCCTGTCACCGTCAACCTAGTAGGGCAATGTATTCGTTTTGATGTATCCTTAGCAAGCACAATTAAATAGTTATAGTATAGTGAACTTTGACCCCTCCTTAGGGGGGGGGCACGTAAGGCTTCAAAATATAAATATAAAACTAACGTGCAGTCTTGATGATGATGAAAGAATCAAGATGTTGTATTCTTGAGTTTGTGTTTTGAATCGTCTAGCCGGAGAGTTCTTAATGACATTGCCAGTTATTCATAACTCGCCGACTTAGTATACACGTTTTCCGTCAGCTTTCGTTGGTGGCAGAATAACTAAGTTGAATCTGTGGAGTGCGAACGACAAGGATTCTTTAACCGGTGAAAGTAATATCGGTAGTTTTTGACAATACGTAAATTCTTTATTCTACAGGTACCAATTACAACGGAAAAGGATTCGAAAAGATGGCCATTTCAAGTTATGGACTATTTCGGCGAAAACCAAACGTTGGTTTCCCATCATTTCCGGCTTATGGGCCTTCCTGCTCTGAGCTACCCATTATAACGAAGCTGCGTATAACGAAAACCAGATCATAACAACTTGAACATGTTTTACGCCAGTTGGCTAATATTCAGTTTTTATAATGAAGCTTGTTTGAAAAGGGGCAAGACGAATAAAGTTTATATTCCAATAAACATTCTGTTCAATTTTGTTTACGATTTGCTAGTTTTTACTGATTTAGCATTTTAAGTAAATTTCAAAATCAACATGAGCCCAAACACTGTGGAACCCTGTTTGAAAAGCAAGTCTGAAATGGCGCCCACAGTACAAGAGGCACGCGGATCTGAATGAGCGGCAAAGATGTGATAGTTGGGCCTAAGATAAGTACTCCCGGAGGATGTTAGCGGCTGATATCAACCGTGGATATGGCCGCAATATTTGAATTTTTTTTATTTTTTGGAATCTCGTAAAGCGAACTTCCCTTTGGAACTCGATTTTTTACATGCAATTTGTCATAAGGATTGGGGATTTGTTCAAATAGATGAAGTTGTTGTCTATTGCATGCAAAATTCAATTCAATTCGAATTTCGAAAAAAAAATGAAATTTTGAAAACAATTCAAATTTCGAAAAGACAAAGAAAAATCAAAATAAATATAAAGTTTTGTAAAAAATATCAAAATTTTGAAATAAAATCAAATTTCGAAAAATCTCATAGTGGAAAATTCTGAAAATTTTTTATTCTTTTTTTCCAAATTTCGAATGGCTTTCAAAATTTTGATTTCGTTTTATGTTTTTCATTGAGCATTTTGAATCTCCTGGAGTTTCACTTCACATTTCATTAACTCTCCACTCCCGATCATTTTTGGCGGGCTTAATATAAAAATACACAAAGCCACGAGTTGCATCATAAAATTAAGTTTGTTTAGTGAAAATACCTGAACAGTCTGAAGGCTGCCTCTTTAGCACATTATTGTGACTCCTGGTATCTTTTTTAGTTACTATTCGCCTCATAAATTGGTAACCGTGTGACCGGAATTGAATTAATTAGTCAAGGTGAGCCGGTTGGGTACGTCGATGTACCCAAGACACGTGAATTGTGTATTTGTGCAAAAACTTTCGGTGCAGTGATTTCATCCGATAACTCTGTGTACGTGGTCATTAAATATTTTTACCCTCAATTGAGAAAATAAAGTAGTTCTCAAGGTGAACCGGAACATGGGAAATAAGGTTTCGAGCTCATTATTTCTCATTATAAATCAGATTATCAATTTAAATAAAGTCTTCGTCTTAAAAACGTAAATGAATTTAGACCGTTATTTGCTACTCTGCAAGTATTTTGGAATACAGCTTTGTGATGCAATTACAATTATTACAGTTTTTTGTTTTATTTATAATACCCGGGCTGTGCTCAATTAGCCCTAACAGTGGACACAGACAGAATGCTTGTCTGGTTCGAGGAAATTCACCACATCCAAGATTAGGTAATGTCAACTAACACTTTTGGCGCACATATTAATGTTCTGCAAAATTTAATTCCTTGGAGTCTAGAACAATGGAATCTTGACCCAAACGCTACAACTGTTTCCGGTATTTCCAACGGCGGAGCATTTGCGGTTCATATTTCATTCATTTATTCATCGCTAATACGTGGAGCCGGAATATTTGCAGCATGTAAGGTTAACAATGTCGCATTTTCAGAAATTAGGTGCAAACGACCAGAAGAAACAACCTCGGTGCAGATGATTTATTCCTGAACAACTAATTTTCCTCCAATTTAATCCTTCCCCTAATTTTTCTTAAACATGGTTGATGGATTATTGACAATTAGAGATTGAAGTTAGAAAATAACAATTTTAAATTAAAGGTTAACATTTCTCCAAATCCTTTCTTTTACTTTATTAAAGTTTTGTTAAAGTACATACTAGCACATGCATTTTATACTAGCCAGACATTTTATTTTAAAATTGACTTTTTCAACATTTTCTACGCGGGAAATGGGAACTGTCCTTTGAAAAACCAAATTCCTAGTCTTTTTCGATTTAGATCTCTATCCATCAAAAAAGCATAAGATTTACATTTCAGCAGCGAAACGTCTTTGAACAAACTTGAGCGTTAATTAATAGCTAAGCACATTTCTGTGCTTGCATTCGCATATTTACCGCGAAGCAAAAATTGCTTCAAATTTTAAATGCTTAATAAGATATCAAATTATGTATTTTTGTAATTATTTATTGTATATTTTATGTTATCATTCATTTCCCCCTTCCAGCACCGTTTCCAATGTTCTATTTACTCTCAAAATGGAATTCTCAAGCGCTTCACAACGTTTCGGAATTTTTCCCTGTGATTGACGAATTATCAAATAAGGGATTGATTGACTCGACGGATAATTTAAAAGGTTTCAAAGCTTACGTTTATAAGGGAGGAAGGGATCGCATTATTCACCCCAGTAAGTCCAAAAATTTTACTAAACTCAAATTCAAATCAACTTATACTTTCTTCTTTGATAAATTATGATTTATTTAGCAATAGTTAAATATGTTGCACAAGAATACCAACACTATGGAGCAGATGTCAAGGACATGATAAATCGAATCCCATCCGGGCATTGTATGGTAAGTTTCCATTGGGTGTGACCTCGAACTTTTATTGGAAAAGCGGAACATTTTAATCTAAAATCACAGAATCTGAAAGTATCGAACATTTTGAAAAAAAAATGGCGGAACCTTAAATAGAAATAGACAATGCCTAACAATAACTGAAAGACTAAAATTAGAATTTATCCTTAGTCTTAAGCAAGGAAGAATGGAAAGGAGCAGAAAAAGAAGGAGTACCGATGCGCCAAATTTAGTATGAGTTTTGATTATTAAAAAAAATATTTTTGAGAGCTGCCACAATTTCTCGAAATCCGGGAAATGTGGCAGTGCCCCCAAAATGTGGCAAATGATTCGTCATTCAAAAATATTGATCTTGGACAGAATTTGTGTACATTGCAGCGATTCAACGCTTCCGAATCAGTACTTTCAATCAGCTGGATCAGGGACTGCTGGTTTACGGATTATCGCATTTCAATGGTTTCTAGCGTTAAATTAATTAATCTGGAAAACAAATTGCGTGCAATTGATCAGTTGACTTGAAAATATTTTTTAATTCTGTTGTATCACCACAAAGTGAGCAAGAAGTCAATATGCAAGAATCAGAATTTAGAGTTTGAAGGTGCTCATCCCATTCCGGATTTTTTTGGGTCAACCAATTAACTCATTTGGTCTCGAAATCTGGTTTTATTAGAAGTCTACTGATTTATAGAATTTTAAAATCTGTTAAAACTAGTTTGCAAGTTCCTTCCACACTTGCCTTGCTGCTGCTAGAATTAGACACCTCGACCCGATGTTACTATTTTTTAAACTAGGTTCGGCTTTTTAAATTATTTCCAATGTTTGAATTCAAAATCTTTGGCACTTTCGGATTCTTTGACTTAAGATTAAAATGTTCGGCTTTTTCGGATAAAAGTTCGAGACATTAAAATTGATCCATTTTACATTTCTATCTCCTTGGAAACCAAATTTATAATTAATTTTTGTAAAAAATCAGCCAACTAACAATGGGATCAGTGACCCCGCGGTCGGGAGATATCAAGGAGTCTGTTCTAATGCGGGATATGTCGGAGTGAATGAAATGTTTGCCCATTTGTATGGTCCCCATTTTATTCAACCTCCAAATTCAACTGTACCACCTACCGGACTTCTATTCAAATCAGACCTATCAGAATTTTATCCAGGTTGCAATCCGGAAGTGTTTGGCCTCAGTGCATTAGCCTGGACTTATGTACCTCAGCGATGCAGCAAAAGTGCTAAGATGAAACCACCGGTGAAATGCAAACTCCATTTTGCATTTCATGGATACGCACTTCCTTTTCGGGCACGGTTGGTTGATCCTCTTCCTTTTTTGTATACCAAATATTTTGATACCAAATGAGCACACATTTTGTATCAGAATTTGTTTCCATAGCGTCCTAGCGAATTCTCTAAATGCATTCGTGGAATACGCAGGATATTTGCAGGCTGCAGATGGGAATAACGTTATTATCATTTTCCCCGAGGCTAATTGGCGGGGATACGACGTTCTTGGATATACTGGGCCAGAACATTTTGGTAAGATGGATACAGTTTTCATAATTGCTTAAAAAGGCCGGTCCTATTGTCTGCTCGGCGGTTGTGCAAATCAAAAAAATCCGCGCGACTAAAGTGGTATTTGGCAATCGAGAGCGTCTACGTAGGCATCTGCAATGGGGTTGTTCTTTATTTTTTGTTTTCTGAAATAATGTCCGCGGTTGCTTTTTTATTGCTAATTTATCGATTTAATTACCGCCAAAGTTAAATGAACAAACAATCGGATCGTGCTAAAATGAGGATTTAGTTACGAATGGATATTTTCCAAACCTTTTTTTGAAAGAAATTCAACTTTTTCTTCACTTGCCGTATTTTTTGTGGGTTCAGGTATTATTATGTTAATGTAAAAATGTGGCAAGTGAATTGAAAATGAATTTAACTTTAAAGTAAATGAGAAATAAGAATTTGAATCCCTTCTCTCTCAAAACTGTGGGAAGAAATTCTCGGTCATTCAACTTATGACTTTACTAAATTTTTTCTTACAAATTTTAGTGCGGAAGAGTGGCGTTCAGAATTTGGCAATCAAGAAAATAATGGACAGAGTGATACATGGACAATGAAATGAGCGATTTATTATACTTTTAAATTTCTTTGTGAATTTGTCACCAATGTGCAGAAAATTATTTTAGTAGTCATCGTTGTCATTAAAACCACCTTGCCAATGGGAGACGTCAATCCCACCAAAATCATTCCCTGACCCGACGTAGTCATTCGAGTAGGAGTCGCTCACAGTTGCTCCCACATTCGAGTCGTTGCCATGGTGACCATTATTAGTTGAAGACGTTTTCACCCCTTCCGGTGCGAACAAGGAGTCGCAATAATTGTCAGACACAAAAGGAATGGCCTTGCCTAAAATTTAATTTTAATGTACATAAATATAGTTTAATAAAAATTAAATTGTGATAATTCAATTACAAATGGAATTTGCAGCAGGAAGAATGGATTCCTTCATAACGGCGTTGTAGTGGGAACAAATCCGGGACACGTCGTGATCGGAACTCTTCCCGGGAATCACAGCCGTCACCGCAGCGCCCACTGAATGGACGGCAATGTGGGCTGCGTGACAGGCAACGTTCCCAGCGTGGCCGCCATTGTATGTCGTGGAACTTCCTTCAGATGCTTTAGTACAGATTTTCTGGTCAATATTCGTCCTTAGAAAACTCTCTACGGCGTTATCCTTTGGCATTTTCAATATAATCAACGGTTGGATGATTTCTATTTTGAAGTTGAACAAGGTAGACAAAGTGACTTAAAATTTAGAAGAATCGAAATGAAAAATAAGTAATACCAATTAGGAATACCACCAGATTTGCTGACTGGTTGGAAGGGGGTGTTTACTATGACTAAAGCGTAAGCAATGCGTCCCCTGAAAGAGTAAAACGCATCCCCTTGTTATTTTATTCTGAGAAGTGTTTGCATCTTCTGATAAGACGTGTTTATGCACACTTTCCGCATGACTCATTTATTATATCAATTGCAAAATACTTAGAGAGCAAATTGAATCCACAAATCTTCACTTGTCTGTGGATCACTTCTCATATAAAGCTTTTCAGATTATTAACCAAACCAAACCAAATAAACCAAAAACCAAACCTCCATTGCAACTCTCAAATAACCATAAATGACTTGTTTCTTTTGCTACCCTTAAGTGTTTGTTTATTCATAGCATCAAAAAGTCCTGTCTTTAAAAAATCAAACATAAAGTTATTATTCAGTCACAGGGAACTCAAACCGTTTTTGCAAACACTCAAATCAGTCACTTCCGGCCGAACCATGTTCGAAACATGGATCATGAAAGGTTTTTTATTCTTACAGTAAAAAGTTCCTAAAATCTGAATGCGCTCATCACCGCCGATTTTTGCCGGTGGTGTGGTGGGGTAAAAAACAAAAAGGCTTTGGTAATAAAACTTAATAATAGTTGCTTTTCCTCAATAATTTCAATAGACATATTGTGATATAACTTAAGCTTTTACCCCACCACTCTTGTAATGATTTCAATTGTTGGCGTTAAAGTAGCAAAACGGACAGTTTTGCCTATTTCAAATCAGATTTATTTAGAAGAAATCATGCAAAATGGTACGAAAAGGAAACAAACTTGCTGATGCGCTCAGAATCATTTTCATTACGCAACTGATTGAGTTCATTTTTAACCCAAATTCCACATTTCCGCCAATTTGCGCATAAAAAATTGACACTCGGGCAGAAGGTCGCTAAAGGTGACAATATTTAGCTCAATATAGTGTTGAAACCTCACAGAAGTTAAATTTGATTTTTGTCAAAATTTGGTATAATTGATTTGTGTAGATTTTGTCAGTCATTACCCACGTTAATAGTGCTCCTGTTGTCGTATGCCAAACGTGTATGGACTGCTCGTGAATTCAGAGAATCATCAGTTCTTTATTAACATGCTTTTGCTAGAGTTTGCAAAGAGTTAAAGATAGTTCATCTCAAAAATGATTGCAGTGGTGGGAAAATTGGCTGTAATTCTAATTTTCATCTTACTCGCGTTTTTTGCAATTAAAACGAAACTGAGACAGGGTATCGTTGATATGGAGGGAACGGACATAGATGAGGTGGTGGAGGTAGGGGTTATGCACAAGGGTGGCGCGGAGGTAAATTAAAATTTTGGAAAAAGATTCAAAGCGCAATTAACTCTAACGGGTGTTTTTTTAACCAGGATACGGATACGGAGGGAAGTGATTATGAAAATTATTCAATATATTTTGCACAACTTTTCGTCATTGCACACTTATTCTCATATCATATGTATTTCATCGAAATTCATTTTTTTTTATTAGTTGCATTTGTTTGTACGAAAAGTATTTTAAATACCCCGAGTAAACTTTTAATTAAGACACGTTTCGTTCTAAAATAAAGAGATGCTTATTTTACTCATGGCTTTTTATGCTTTTCAAAAATTATAATAAAAATTGATCAATCATGAAAGGTTTTGTAACTTAACGTCAAATCAACATTAACGTTTGAGTCATCAAAGGTCAGACATAATTCTTCTGTTCTGCATGTAAGTATTTTATTAGATTCCTTAGGACTTGCTTCCATGGAACCTGGAAAAATTCTGAGAATTCGTGAATTAATTCTTGGGTTCTGGAGAAAACGAAAAAAATAAGTTTAATTAAGTTAAAAGAACATTGGAACAAGCGATTTTCAAAAATTTACCAATGTTTTAAAAAAATACGTTTTCCCTGAAGAAATAATTCTAAATAGGAATTTGTGTATAATATTTGCGAATAATCTAACAATAAGCTAAAAGGTTTTCTGTACCTTTATTCCATCCACTTCTTCTGTTTTTCTATTGATAAACTGCGGCCATAAATTTCAGCACCTCAGTATGTTCGTGGCGGGAGCGAAGGACCAAGGTTTTTACCTCAAAATTTTATTTTTTGATTGGTTGTTGTTATTGTTAATCATCAACATTTGGGTCACTTGTTTGGCTGATTAATTGACAATTCAGTATTTTGAATGTTAATTAAATTCGTTACTAACTACAACTGCCTAAAATATTTAAATTCACTGCTTTAACTCAACCGTACGATTAAATCAAGGGGTAAGTGTATCTTGCTTTATCCTTCCCACCCGACCTCACTTAATTGATACTAAACTTAAAGACTTTAGGACAGAATCCGATTAATTTGTTATAGACTGTATTGTGGTTTTAGAAAATACCAGATTGGAGGGGCCTTAGAATAAATGGCGGTCAGTTTGGGGACTTCAACGTCAACCACTCCGCGACTCTTTTGCATAATATGCGCTGATGAGTTTCCACCTATAGAAATTGGACATTTTGTTCATGCGAAAGTAGCCACAACTTTAATGGATCTGTTTTCGCTAAATTATCGATCCGGCATGCATGAAGAACCTGACCCTTCTGTTTTCGACTCGGAATTCCTCAGATTCTGTAAAAATTGTCAAAACATGGTAAGTTTTTCATTCAATTCCAAACTGAGTCAGAGTAAATTATCTGAATTTTACTTTCTACTATTTACCAGGTGATTCAAGTGCACGAGAATTATATCATACTGGATACGGTCCTGAAGAAACTGGAAACATTTAGGACTCAGCTACTGGACGGCTTCTTAAAATCCTTTGAATCTTCTTCCGTTGCTCTTCAGACTCGGGCCCGCCCAAACCAGATGTTGCGGAAATTGATCGTGGAAAGTGAGTGATTTTGCTTTACATTTTGAATTTACATTTTACTTTAATCAAACGCTGATTTTCAAACGCTTTTGTATCGTAGGGTACGGATTACTCCATACCTCTGATGGTCCATCAGTCCTGTCACATCAAAGTTCATCATCATCAAGAGGAGAATCGTCTCAACGCCATCAACCAGAATCAGAACAAATCGAAGTGTCTCCCACGATAATTCTGGAAAAAGGAGTACAGCATCTCTCGCATTCCGAATCATCAAGTATTTTTTTTAATTTAAAAATGACTTCGAGTTTTTTGTCCATGTGTTAAACTTTAATTTCATGATTTTTGACAGACGATCCTTGGGACGAGTTCTTCAGCACCCCTCTTA
>JAQIYD010000221.1:0-10513 GCA_034699565.1 Anurida granulata
AATTTTGAATTCTAATAAATAGCAATCATGCTCGGATAGTCCAATTAAAGTGTGCACGTTATGCATGATAAGGATAATAGTTTATGATTACAACTACCAATGAAAATTCAGGAAAATTGCTTCAATTATAACTAGAACCAAGCACATGACTGCATGACATCAATTGCAATCAAGAAAAACATCAAATGATGAGAACACAATGGAAAAGGTTTTCGATTGACGAAAAGACTCCTTTGTTTCAGGATTAATGGAAATTCCAACTTGTTGAAGTTACAAAACCATCCTACTTTACGCAGATGAATTTGTAGAAATATTTGAACTCTAATTTCCTATTTTCTTATTTATTCGAATCAAAAAATGTGGACATAAAAGGGTTTCTGATGTAACAAATAGCAATTTCCCCTCCGAACAGGGTATCCTGAACCCTATGTGTGGTATGACAAATTCTGCAAGGCATAATTTAAATATTGGTAGAAAGGTCCATTTCATCCGTTGCATCCTTTGCAGCCAGATTAAGAAAACGGTATCTCAGCTTTTAGCAAAGCTGAAGCGGCGTGGTTTGCAGTAATTTTGTGCTATTCATTTCTATGGCGCAAAATTTTTACATGGATAACTTTTGTGCTTTGCGGTATTCTACAAATGGTTAGGAAGTATATTAAGTGGCATTGACGTTCCATGAACAAATATAACAAAGTTTGATTAGATATTTTGATAATAAAATAAAACTCTGCCAACTAATGGCTTACTGATGGTTGTATTTTGTTAGTTTTTATTCATTCTGGAAGTCTTAATTCCAAACCAAACTAGAAAAGTCGATTAATATGATTTTCGTGTAATTCTAAATAAACCATATTTCTTTCTGATAAATCTAGTTGGTTTGGTTAATCCTGGCTTCAATTATTTGGTTATAAAATACATGAAGTTGAAGTTCACGAAATACGCTATTCTAACCGGAGTCTGAATATTTTGACACCACGATTACTTTATGAAACCTCAATTTATGAAATGTTACTGAGACAATTTTCCCTTTAAATTTGACATTTTTTAAAATTGTTCGCACTCTGGTTTCAATCATTTTTTTTATTGAATTCAGAATTAGAACTTGTAGACTTGGGTCTTCAATTTATGCATGAATTTTGACATTGGGAATGAAGGAAAAAACCTTAATTAAATTCCTTCATATATCCCCTCTACTTTATTTGTTGCAATCCAAGCGTCTAATTTTTTGATTGATTCCGGACTCAATTCTTCTTTCCAGGAGCCAACTTTTCCTTTTCTCATGAAATGGGTTTTTCTAGCTTCTGAGCGGAGAGTGGTGAGATAATCCGTGACTTCTTGATAATTGACTGAATTATTCGTTTTCATCGACTCGAAACTGAGATGGCTGAGCAACTTTTCGAGTTCAGCTTTCGTAAGAGACTTTCCAAGGAATTTTGCTGCTGCTCTTACAACCGCTGGTAAATCCTGGCAGAAAACAAAACCAAAAATGTTCATTTTTGCATTAACTCAAATGAAGAGCTGTTTCTTACATACCTTTTTCATATCTTCATATTTGATGAAAAGAACATTTGGATTCTTTCTTTCATCCCAGAACTCTTTGACATGAGTCCAGTACGGCGAGTAAAAAGCTGCAACAGAGTACAAGTAAAATTTTAAAATTCTAAACGAACCTGCCGGCGCGGTTGTCAAAAAGTTAATTTTCTGGGTTTTCCTTTTAATCTCTTTTAGTTGGTTATATTTGTAGTTATTCTTATTGTTAAATTGGAAGTAGGTTTTCAAAAGAAATCATCAAGTTTAGTGAAAGTTTTTCATCTGAACTGTGTGCAAGCAAAGTAAAAGATTTTTTTGACCTACTCAAATCTTGAATAAACTCATCCACAAAATCGTCAACTGTCCCTTTGTAGCCTTCAAAGAGGACGCGGTGGTGGTAGTAAGAGACACATTGGTCCTTTGGATTTCGGGCAACATAAACGATTTTTGCTCCTTTCGTCAAAAGTTCTTTTGGTAAAAGGTTGAGTGGGAGATGGGATTTGATAAAGCGCGGTGATTCCATGTTATTGACAATTTCCATGGATGTAGGCTCGGCAGCGCCATTTTTGAAAGTGTCACTGACCGCCTTAATTCTCCACGTCGCATCAAACCTAGACTCATTAAAACAAAATTTACACCAAACATAAGTACAAAACTTAGCCGGGAGAGGTTGGAAAATAGAAAATACAGAATTTTCCTAACTTTCAAAAATCCTCCAAAACTTACTCAATGTATGGAAAACGAGCTTGCAAAATTTTCTTGGCTCCTTCATAATCCAAATTGTTTCCAAGTAGCCATATCATTTCTTGTGTCCATGTTGTTCCTAAAGTCATAGTGGCAAATTCCAATTAGGTTTCCATGTCTTTATGGGTACAGTATTTTTAATGGAAATATTAAGAATGTTTATGCTTGCCTGCTTTAATCATCGAAACGACCCAGACATCGTCTTTTCTCACTTCCGTGTTTTTGATTGTGTCGTAATGCGGAATGTACTCACGTGGAAGGAAACATCCCTTTGGCTTAAACTTGACAAACAATTCTGGATATATAATTTCATTTTGGAAAGCTAGCAACTTCTTTCCTACTTCCTTATCCTCAATCTCTTCATAATTCATTTCGACCTAGTGAAGCTTCTTGTTGCCGCTTTGACACTCGAGCCACTAACAAAATTCCAAATGGAAACAATTTGCGAAATTCCATCCATAGGGGAAAAGGGAAACCTTTCTTTTCTAATCTAATCTTATCGCTAATAGCAACATGATAAACAGGTGAGTCCTTGCGTTGTTAAATTATTTCAGAACCACACTCAAGCAATCAACCATGTGCAAACAATCCGACGGAAATTTCATTTGTGGGAATAAAGTGAGATAATGAAGTTCAAGGCAAATTGGCACTTGAGGAATATGAAGTCATTCTTGTAAAATTAGGTTTGAACTTGAGTGTTTTTTTAACCGTATTTTTGATTGTAAAGTTGACATCATCAAAAGCAGTTGAGATTGAGACTGGCAATGAGACCAAACCAACGACTACACGTAAACACTTCAAAGTAAAACTAATGTAGAAAAATGAGGCTCTTAATAGAAAGGAAAGTTACTCTAATTTACTTGTGGAGGAAGAATTGAGAATATTATACAGTTCGGATGGCCTAATTATAGAAGAAAAATTAATAAAGAATTTTGACCCCAGATTTCTTGTCGTTTTTACCCGTTGCCATTAAAAATTTTGACATCAAATTCTTAGTGTAAAGTCTGCTTCACAGGATGTGACAAAACAAAACAATTCCATCACGAAAAACACGCAAAAATAATGAGACCAATTTCAGTTTTTATTTTTTCAAAGTTAAATTGAAACTTCATCGGATAATTCTTGTTCACTATTTTAAAAAGCGTTATATGGACCTTAGAGTTTCTATGCATAATTACTGGGCACTCTCATTACAACAAATAAATGTTGCCAAACGTAATTGTAGCTTCCAAATGATAACAGAATGAGAAATTATTCACCGCACTTGACAAAAACTGAATAGATTGTTCGCAACGCTAAGAATTCTTTGCTCCCTCATCAAAGAACCCCGTGGTAAACCCCCAACTTCTTTTTACCATTACCGATTTTTAACCATCCAATTGCCCTACATCGAATCTAAATATGTAATTCCCAATCCTCGGTTCTATGCTGTACAAAATGCCCGAATAGAGATACATATGTACACATTTTCAAAGATGCAATGCAAGGCATTGCGATGCGTGCAATTTATTCGATGTGCGAATCCAGCAGATTGCGGCCCCCGAGCCCCTTCAGATGTGGGATCAATTGGGATGCAACAAATAACCTCTATTTCATCTACTTAAGCAGAAAATTTTGAAATTTGATAAATCTTTGAATTTACTCACCAAAGTTTTCGTACTGATTTGTGTAGCTTAAACCATTTCAACAAATTAGATTCCTTGCTATGGGCAACAAATTAGCGGGAAAATCTTCTTTCTCAAACGGGAAGAGAAAGTTTTCCCACAAAATTTCATTACAAAAAAATTGTTCGTATCTAAATCGTTATCTAAACTAACCTAACGACTGGACTTTACAAAACTGGAGATGCTAAGCCATATTTTTAAACCCATTTCATAATTTAATAGAACAAAAAATGAACATATTAGTAAAAAATTTTTGCTTCCGAAAGGATTCGAACTCGTGACCCATGTATCACATAGCCCCAAAACTTGTTGCCCATACGGAAATAGCTTGCAGGAAAACAGTTTTACAAATATTTTCTCCCTAGCTCTAGTTCACTATTGAAACAAGTGTCGTCAGTAAAACTCCGTACACTGCAGCAACTCGTCATCCAGATTACTTGTAATCAGAAGGTTTTCGCTCATGTTTAATGCTTAGATTTCAAACAAGGCGCCAGAAACTACTGGGAAAAAGCACTCACTATTAGGCCTGGATGATCTGAACATTTATTTTCTTAAGCTCAACTATTTTTCTATGAGATAATGCCGTATTAAGACAAATACACTTGTCGAACAAAATTTTCCACAACGGAGCATATCTAACAGTGACGGATAAAATTATGTTTATTTTGATTCATGAATTGAGCTAGAAAACTTGCGGCAAGTCTAAATAAAAATGTGTTAGAGTCGCAACGGCGAGAAGACTGGAGTGTTATTTGAATAAAATAAAGAATGTGACTGTATGTTTTAATTTAATTTTTATTATTCTAGGTTGATTTCAATAAAGTTTGTCTTTTTTTGATTTTCTAAAAGTAAACCGACCATCGGTTCAAAGCGAACTTTGCGCTTCTCCAGAAATAAGAATCCAATCGATGTAATTCCTATTACCACGCTCAAACCCAGGCCGACACAAAATGGTGTCCCGAAGCTTGGCGAGTCCCGGTTGGGACAAGGAGTGTAGGCCTTCCATACTATTGAAATTATGAACAAGTTTGTGAATATGAAGATAAAGAATGACCAAAAAAATATCCAAGAAATCCAAAGAGATTCATGGAACCCCTGGAAAAAAAATAATTTAAGTTAATCTAATGCTGAATAAAGATGCGAGGCGCTGTTTTACCTTTTTGTTGAAATGGTAAAGAGTCAGTCCACAAAAAGAGATTAGCTGGAAGACAACGCATATTATTGTCACAACGACCAGTAAAACCCACGTTTCTGGATAAGCGAAGAACCTGGTTTGTAAATTGTTAAAATATTCTTCCACGGCTGGAATTGAGTCCATTTTGTCAATTTGTTTATAAAATTCAACATAATCTGATTGTTTGAGTAATTCGTTATTCGCAAATTCATTCAACTGAGCCATGGCCAAATTCGCATAACATTCTGCTGCTTCCGTTCCACATTCGGGTGGTGCTTCCTTTATAATGGGGTCATTTTGGTTTTGAAGACAATAATTACGATTATGAGTCCAAGTCTGAAAAATAGCTTTGTTTGCAGAAATCATTTCTTGTGACGCGTTCTTTAAAAGTGAAGCGGAAAATATAATCAGTGCTCCGCCAATCTGGAAAGTAAAATTGTTTTCGAAAGTAAGCACTTATTGGTTTAGTTCAATTTTAAAAAAAACTCAAAGACCGGTGAAGCAGATAGCAGATACTTACGAAAACGGCACAGGTTTGTATAATTAAAGTTCTAGTTATCATTTTGTTTTGATTTTTCAGTATTCACAAAATTTAGTTTGCGTAATTTGTTTAGCGTTGGCACAACTTTCCAAATGAAATTAGAACTGTTCCGTGGGACGAGTTAAACCAAACTGTTCCAAGAGCTAACTTTAAAAGTCAACAGAATGTATTTAGTGGCTGAGATATGCATGTTATTCGTACCGTTCGTACGAATTCGTGCATTTCCTTTATCAGAAGTATTGTAGGTCAAAAGATAGTGAATTCAGAAAGCAAACCGAGTTGAGCTCAAATAGAGATTTCCTCAGAAATATCTTTGAGTCCATACAGGCGTTGATAAATCTTTGTTGTTACAAAGTTCTGCTTGTTTGTGATTTAGATTGATGTCATATGACGACTGATTGACTCACCTTCTAGGTTTTCCTCCGAAATGATTCGAATGGTCGATGAAAAATTATATAAAATTGCAAAGTTGTGGTGACAAAATTAAGTGTAAATATAGGCTGCGTTAATTGCAATATTGGAAAGAGTAAAAGTAGTTTGGAAGATTTCCTGGTGGCGTATATAAAATTCAGAAAATTCACAAACTTCGGCAAGTTTGGCTCCACTGGTTTTTACCTAAGCTTCATGGCTCCTTTGTTGAGGAAAATTTTGAGTTTTTTGAATCTGGAAGAAATTGCAAGGAGAAATTCTCATCCTTGAAAACTCCATTTTACATGTTACAGCCCATAAGGGATTCCAAAGATATCATTTGAATAATTTTTTGTAGTTTTATGTTACTGTTCGGCATTATCATGCTATGATTCAAATATGTTCCACTTACTGTAGCATTCAAATTTACAGATTGGATTTTAAGTTCTGCGTTCTTTTCACGCCATTTAACGGGGAAGTTGAGAACTCCTTTCGTTTGGTGGGAGTTTCTCCTTTTCATAATTCCAAAAATGCAAAAATTCCCACAAAAAATGTTCCATGGAATCGGGCATTTGTTGAAATCTGGTATTTGTTGCCGAGGGTGGTAACTTTGAGAATTTCACACGAAGCGGAGTCTCCTTGTTAGAACAAATAGCTTTTTTTGCGAATACACTACTTTTCATTTCTGTGGTAATCAACCCTATGTTTGCATTTATAATTTGGCTTACAGGAGTTAAAACAAAATGTGTAAAAAAATTCTATGTATATCTGTAATTCAGTATCAAATAAGCTAAGCAATGTACACAGTAGACCATTGTCTTAATCTGTATTGACTGTGCATCGATTAGTAATATGGGTTAACCAATCCTTTCAAAACGTAAACAATTATCGTCACTGTCTGCAAAACGTTGACAAATGTTTTAGCTTAATTCTTTAATTTTAAGAGCAGTTCGAAAAAAGATTGTTTACGACGGGAAAGTCGCGTTTTCCGTATTTTACATTACAACATGACTCCAAGACTTAATTCTATATAATTTTAATATGTGCGTAGTCCACACTGAGCCCTTTTGTTGGCACATAAAGGCGAAAAAGAGGTGTTGAACTTGATACGTAATTCTTATTTTTTCCGTATTTCAAAATTGTATTAACCTTCTAAACTTACAGGTTCGCAATCTGCCTATTCAGCTGCTTCAAGAACCTTTAGCTTTAACCGCCGCAGTACATCCTGACCAAAAGTTGTAGCTTTGGCACAAGGACTTCCTCTGCCAACCATTAGGCTTGTTACCCCAGATTCTAGTTTTCTAATCAGCTTAGTGAGACTAAAAGTTTTGAGTTGAGCTTCCACAAATGTTTGGTAAACGTGGCGGAATAGCGGTTCGGGACCAGCTTGAGTAAAAGCGTTTGACATTCCATGAAGGGCTGAAACTCCACCCTTGATCCCTTCCTCGGTACAAAGCCGAGCTTGATTGCACTGTGAGTAGCGAAAGTTCCAGTCACAAGACAGAGGATGCATTTCCTCTGGGTAATGGAAGTACACGTTCATCATGCCCTATTCAATTAATTCAGTTTGGTTAATCTTAATTTAATTGGAGCTAAGTGTGAATCATGATCGTGGCCGTACCTGCTCAGCAAGTCCCGTTTTAAGTTTAGCAAGATATGGATTTCCAAGGGCAAGTACTCTTTCTGTCCACATCCGAGCACGCATTCGAGTCAAATTCATGAGCATAACGAAAGTAGTTATGCCTGCGGCTCCATAATGGGGCATTCCTCCAGGAGGCGTTGGACGTAGGCTAAGGGCCATCCCAACCAAGGCCGATGAATTGAAATTATTGAGCTCCGACCATAAATCCCGTATGTTTCTCAAGTACAGAATATCCGTGTCGGAGAGGATTACAGAATCGAAAGGGAGCAACGAGGGTAGAAATAGACGAAAACTTGAGCAGGGATGATTACGGTAGAGTCCTCTGATCCACTCCGTCCCATTGGGATAGCGCAGTGCCACAAACTCCAAATGCAAACCATTCGTAAATTCCAAGTCCCACTTTCCGGAATTCTCAAATATTTGGTTCTTGATTCTGTCAAAATGTTTCCGCTTTTCAGAAATTAGGACCAAATGCACACAATCCCTTTTCTTCGTTGTAATTAAAACGGACTTGATTAAGGTGAGTGTTTGATTGATTTGACGCTCAAAACTGGTTTCGCTAGGACTCCCGGTATCTTCACAAAGAATTAACGCTAATTTTGGACAATCCCGCGGCCAGTCTCTTCCCAATGCCGCATCCTGGGATTTTCTATCCGATGTTCTCCACAGGAAAACTAGAAAAATTATAATTGAGGAAACAAGTAACAAAATAAATTGTCTCCTCTTTCTATACATAATTAGTTTAACACTTAACCAACTTGGTTGATGCGTCTCGGACTGAAATGTTCACGTCACTATTATAATTGTGTCACTTTTTCTGTACCAGAAGATACTTAATGACCCATTAACCTTCATGAAGTTACCAAGGAAGCAGGTCTAGCTAATGTTCATAAACACGTTGTGTAAAAGGTCAACTACAATACTAACACTTAAGATATAACACACAATCTCATTTGATTTATATTTGCTTTTTTGAGTCGACGTCTGCAGTTTCTTTTCCATCACGTTTGAAACTTTTTTTAACGGAATTGAGTACTTCCAACAGAGTTTTCTTAGAGGAAGTTTAGTGCAATGTTTGCATAATTCCATGAGTGGATGATTCCATATGACGCACGGTCTTTCATGACGAATTACTTTTGAAACTAATAAATAATCTAACAGAACGAAGGTCTCAATTAGCACAGTTTCTCGTCTTTCGTTCCAAAATGTGTTAAGTTTTCACATTTTTTCATAACAACTCAGTACAGTCAAATATTGCTTATTGAAGAGGTTGGATTTGTAGGGTTAAAAATTCACTGAGTATGTCCAAAGGCAAGCACTCTCACTGAGAGCACAGAAAAAGTACAGATATAGAAAAGTATGGAGATAAAAAATATATGGTGGACTAGGTCAACTAAAATGCAAAAAACAAGCATACAAGCTCTCACGAAGCGCACACATGCTAAGAAAAGGTCTCTTGTATTCGCAGAAAAGAATAGAGGTTGAGATTAAATACAACAAATAATGTATTGGTCAGACAGTAACAAAGTTTGGATTTATTTTTACTTTTCAAAATGCTCCGAAAGTTAAATTGCCATGAGGTCATTGAAAGATAAAAATTTGAATAGATTTTCGAATGTTATCTTAACTTACTATAGTACGAAGTTTATTGGATGGTAACACATTTTTGGAATGGACAAGTTCAAAGTCCAACAACTAAAACAAGGATTTTGACAAAATTATTTAATGTTTATACTCTTCAATTTTAATGTTAATAAGCGTTTAAATTAGGTGAGCAGGTGATATTTCCATTCGTAAGCACTGAATGGACGGCCATAGGAGTGATTGGACTATTGAGGATAATAGGTCAGTTTACTCTTGATTGTGGTTTGTGTGGTCAATTTTCTTTGCTATTTGCACGTAGTATTTCTCATCTAACCGAATAATTTCTTCCTGTTCATTGTTTGGCTGACACTTCAGAAGTCGTCACTCCACATACTGGTGTTCCAATTTAAATTAAAAAACGTCTGAATCTCCGATCTAACATTAAGTTTTTAGTAGTCAACATAATAAATGGCATCTGCTTCCACAGAAGAGGAAAATGTACTTGTAGAGGTGAACAGGCTAAGGGATATTTTAAAGAAGTTCATAATCCTGAATAGAGTGTAAGTTTTCAGTTTCGTCGACAAATTTTACGAGCGGGATTAGAATTATCTGATGAGGAAACCACGGATATTTCTCTCTTGGCGTGGCTCTGGGCTCGGGATTTCAATTTAGCAGCTGCTACTACAATGCTGACTAATGTACTCCAGTTATTAGTTACGCAACAAACAAATTACACTGTGCAATACACTGGGATGTTATCTGTCATTTTTTGGCAGTCTTTGAGATGGCGTAAGGAGAACGATATTGAACATATACTGGAATGGGAATCACCTTCAAATTATAATGCAGAATTCAGTTATAGTATTCCCGGGAGGGATAATGACGGGCGACCCGGTAAGTCTCACAGGTTAGAAAATTCATGTATTTCAGCTATAGCAAATTTCAACATTCTATTTAATTTGTCTGAATTTCCAGTTTGCATCGCGCCATTGGGAAAATGGGACTTGCGTCATACGGTCCAGCATGATGAAAGGAAAACATTTTTGAAATACGTTGACCGACTCCTTGCAATACTAAAATGTGAAATGCGGAAATCCTCTCTGGAAATTGGACGCGAAGTGGGTCAGTTTGTAGCAATTGTTGATTGCCAAGATTTCTCATACACTCAACTATTCTCATTTGGCTGTAAATTTAAATCAAAATATGTAAAGCCTTTCCAGTTAACC
>JAQIYD010000222.1:0-10501 GCA_034699565.1 Anurida granulata
TATTTCTGCACGTCTGATCCCTTAAAAGTGCTGGATACTTCTAAAACCATAACTGACAGAAAATATGAGACCAAGCACGCTGTCGTAGTCGTTGACACAGCGAAGCTAGCTGCAACAAATGGAGAAAAAGTGGAAGGGGTCCAAAACACGATGATTGCTACTGGGATCGTATTATTTGCTGCAATTCCAAATAACCGCGACATACAAGTATTTCAAGGGACAGATGAGAAGCTAGAAGAGATGGTAATTAACAAAGCTGTAGAAAAACTGCAAAGGGAAGAATGGTATAAGGATTTGGGACGTCAAGTTAGTGAAGTATTTTACTTTGTGTGTTGTAAAAACAACCTGTCCCTTATTTTAAATTTATTATTAATTGTTCTTTCAGTTGAACTATGCGGAATTTGTTGGAGTTGCTGCTGTTGAAAAGTACAGTATAGTAGGAGACCGCTCCAGTGGATTTCAAGCTTCTCCTGTGGGGTGGCTTGTCGCGTTCAATTTGTCTTTAAAACTTGATGCGAAATCTGTCAATGAGCTCGGTCCGCCTTTTGAAACCTTTCCCACTTGGAAATATCCAAGAATTTTTAAAAACGAGTTCTAAAAAGATGGAAAAGAACGCCGATGAAATAAATTTACGTGACCATTGCAGTTTTTAGAAATTAGAAAGATTTCATTGTTCTGGTTGGGTATTAGAATTCATGCTTTAAATTTGTCGCACAATTTCTGACTAGCTTTACTTGTCAAAAACGAGCCTGTTGTTAACCAAATGGAAGCAAAAGAAATCTTTGCGCAGGGTTTGAGTTACTTCTCGGATTCAACTTTAATTTATGGGTGAAGCATTCATAAATCAGAATTTTGATTTTTAACAGAAGTTCTGGCCACTACGCAGTGGTATTTTTACAGAACGCTTTTCGACTGTTGAAAGTGAGTGGAATGAAAAATATAATTCCACCACGCCAGCCAAGTTAACTGCCACACGTTTTTCCTTCCCCCAAATCCCATGATTTTCGCCTTCGGCGTTTGATAGATGCTTGTCACAACAGAGTTAACTTTACACCTCATCCACAAAATCTACCAAACCCACCAATTCTACCAAATCCACCAAATCCACTTGATCCAACTACAACTCCACCAAATCCACCAAATCTACTGAACCCACCAATTCAGCTAGTGCAAGATGGATTTCGTGGAGTTGAAGTTGTGTTGGAAGAATGCGAGGAAACATTTTAACATAAGAAACGAATTCGTAGGTGAGGTTCGTGGACTTAGTGGAGAGGGTGAATGAATTGGTGGATGTGGTGGACTACATTGTGGATTTCGTGGATGAGGTGCACAGTTAACTCTGTTTTGAAACGCATTATGAAGAACCAAAAAGACGAACATTTTAGTCTAATAGAAAAACTTGAAAACATTTTGTTTGATATAAGTAATTTTGAAACCAAAATCAGAATTATAGGCATTGCTGAATCGTTGTCAGACAAAATCAGTGTTGGGCCCTGTTTAGCCAGCTTTGTGTTTGGACAGTGCAGGTGAAGATTACCCATCACCGTCAACTTAGAAGGGAAACATTGGTTTTGAAGTAGCGAGCAAAATTTTTGGTTGAGTAGTTTCAATTGTATTCGAAATAAAAATTAAAGTTTAAATTATTGCCTAGGAAACTTGCACCCCGCACTAGGGCGGACACGTCTGGCTTGACGTATTATTCTGTTACAATTTCACTAATTTCAGGGAAAGTCTGGTTGATTAATTTGCGCCCAATCGTCATTTGTATTTGCTTAATCATCCTTAATTCCAAAGAAACTTATGAAACAAGCGTGCAATATAAGCGGCTCATCTGAGCCCAATCAGAAATATGCCCACCCTGAAATTAAAGATAGAAAGCTTAAAAAATTACTGACGTGGGACTCTTATATTAAATTTTTCAATGGGCAGAATGAGGAAAGTAATCATATATTAATGTATCTTTTGGCTTGGACGGGGAAATGAAACATACAATTAAGCATAAGCTCGATTGTACGTTTTATGGTAGTTTAGTATATTTGACATTACTAACTGAATCTTGTAGACGAACAAACGTACACTTCTAACGTAGTTTCTTCATTCAACTCTGGTAATTCATTTGTGACAACAGTATTATTTAAGACCAGAAACAGTACTGAGATGCTGAGTCAAAAAGAATACGCGTTGTTCATGCATCTACTTAATTGGTCTTCCAAGTTGAATTTGGCTCCATTCCTGCTGGTCGGCAATCATAATATTTTAATTTCAAATTCCTGGAAATATCGTCGTCCTATTGTTTACTTGAGCATTTTCCTCCATTTCCTCAATTGCTTGTTTTTCTTGTCAGAAGCTAATAAACAATTCAAGAGAAATCAAGAGAGTCGGGCCCTCATAAGTAGTTTAAACGCACTCGCTTCGGGGGGTGCTACGGGTGTGATCTGGGCCCTTGAGAGATCTGAGGCTGAATTCATTAGTCTCACAAGGAGCATTGTGACAATTCATCAGGAATTTGGTAAATACGTTATTGGTCACGGTATTTCTTGTCTTGGAGTGCCTTCCAGAAACCGTAAAATCATTTACAAATATTTTAGAAAATCGCTACCTTAGAACAGAACCCGTGAAGTCAAAGAGAATACGTGAGGTTTTCTTTGTCGGATTTATCGTTGCCGCTGGCGCTTGCTCGTTTTCATTAGCAATGCTGAGCGCTATGTTTGTGGTGGGCTCCCATGGAACTGGTGTGGTGAGTACTGTGTACTGCACATGTGTCATTCTTATCTATGGAGTACTTTATCACCATGCGGTAACGCAATTCAATCTACTCATGCCATCAATCCAAATAATCACATTTTGGCTAAGGAAAGCAAGGTATGAATAAAAAGGATTTGTTTTATTCATCAGATTTGCGTTTTGTTAACAATTTTAAATTATACAGCATGGAATGGCCCGATGAAGGGATCTCGCAAGGTAGCAAGATGCAGTGTGGTCACATAACAAGGTCCTTTGAAGTTTACCGCTCTGTGTTGTTACTCAATGGTCTTCATAACGCTGTTTTTGGATCTCTGTTTGTGCCAACCGCGAAAATCGTATGCGTATTTGCACTTTATATTTCAGTGGTAGCTGTTGTCATCTTCCGTTCGGCAATTGGTCCTTTATTCTTTATATTTATTGTTTTTGTATTCGAAATTCTATTGGTGATTATTCCTGGCGCACTACTAATGTCCCAAGTCTACAGTATTGCGTTAAAGTTCAAAAGGAACATGCAGCTCATCACCTTAAGTTTCCTGCTTAACCTAAACGAAACAAAGTTAATTAATACAAGACTCCGAGCTCTTCCCGTGCTAAAATCCCAAATTGCGGGTCTATACCATATGGAGAGTAAAGCAAAATTAACATTAGTAGATAACATTGCACGAGGAATATCGTTTATGCTTATCATGTTCAAACACTAAAAATGCAGGTATGAGTAGTTTTCGATGGCACGGGTGTTCCATCGCAGGTGTAAAGCATCTGGGAGGCAAAATAGTCAAATTTATGCATTCAGTGCGTTCCTGCAAAATATTTACGACGACGGTATCCTTCATCAAAGTTCGCAGTTTTTTATCAATGTAAAGTAATGTAAAGTAATGAAATAAAAATTAAAATCAGCCTAATTTATTTTAATTTGCCTTAATCGGAGGAAAGGTGCATGCGAAAATAGCATTGTGTATATTTCTTTGTTCTTTGTAATTACAAGTGTGAAATTCATGTTTTACGACGTGGTATTATATGAGCTTGATTTAACGGACAACAGCAGTGTTGTAACTATTACACTTACTTGCGCAGTATATTGTCGCAAAATATAGTCAGAAAACAAATGGCTCAGCAAAGCTGGAATCTGCTTGAATGCTTTTGTGAATAACTTTAATGTTCTTTGAATATTATTTTGCATTATTATTTTTAAGTATAAACAAATTCGAGTTGAAGAAGCTAGTGACGTTCAAATGTCTAGCTGAGTTGAATCGTCAGAAAGGAGCTTCCCCACCCGTTTGACAGCACAGAGACTTAAACTGGATTTCTAATGCTAAGTCCAGCTATCGTCCACTTAAAAGTCTGCTGCTGTGCTAGTTAACGGACAATAATAAGCGTATACTAAAACAGCACAAAGCCCGCTAATTACACTATTGCTAGTTTGCTAATTGGGCCCCTGTCAATTTCCTAGGCCTGCCCTTTGACCAATTGGATCTGTTTTCGCGGTAATAGATATCTCGAACAAGCAATTCTAATAAGGGGTCATATTTTAATTTCATAAGCCGGATTATGGCCAATTTTGACCCCACCCACCCACCCCTTATGGTCAAACTTTTTAAGAAAATAAATTTCGTCGAATAATTGATGTTTGAAATTCAAAACAGAATTACCTACACACAATTGCATGAATATTGGATGGAATGCAGAAAATACAAAGTTTTGCCTTGTTACAAACCACGTACTAAAGGTGCTCCGAATTTATTCTTTATTTGATAGCATAGTGTGTGGTATTTCTAATTTATATCTAAAGTATATTTCCTCTGCAATACTTCCCTCACAAAAGTGGGTAATAACCAATTATTTTGACCAACCAGAAGCAATTGCATTACATTGGGTGTCGCATGCCATAGCGCTGTCGTAGCCTTGTTCCTTCCAATCAATAACGCATCTGTTTTTGCAGCATTGGATAAAACTGTCAGAGCAATCAGGAATGTATGGTTGCCAACGGCGTCTCTGACAGTAACAGTAGCCTGTTCCACTCCATGTTTTGCAAGTTCCAGCGTAAGCATGATCGACTCCTGATGAATTGACACACCAATCACCGCAGCTTTCCTGAAGCTCATCGTCACGATTACCAGTTGCAGTATTGCATTGCGCCCATGTTCCAATTTCAGGCATTTCGACCCAACCTTGAGCAATATCTCTAGTAGTATTTGCCACTCCAAGGCACAATAAAATCAGAGCCGTACACAGCAGCATCTTGAGTGCAAGAACACATTTCATGAGAATATATTTCCTTAAAACCAAGATTCGTTTGGATTCAAATCAAAGTCGCGGAAAGAGTTACCTGGTATAGTCAGCAAATTTGACACAATGACAACTGTTATAAATGAAGATTTACAAAATTCGACAGCGTTTCACAATTCACAATTCCTAGCAAATAAATTTGATTATAATTTGATTGCTTCATACTTAAAACCCAAATCGCACAGCATATATAGCTTATAATTATCACAAACTCATTAGAAACAAATCAAAATCTTAATATCTCAAGAAGCATAACTCTCTCATGGCTCTTAATTAGTAAGGATGACTACTAATTAGGCTTATTTCGAAGGAAATATTTGGTGAAACCAACCAATCGCCGTAGCTTTCAAATGGAATAATATTAATTCATATTTCATGAGCATCCTCCGTAAAACTCACATCTTCCCTGTAATTTTGACTACAAACATAAAAATGCTCTCTAACCATCCCATATTTAACTCATAAAATACTACAAAAATCTCATAACGTCCTACAATTTTCTCACCAGATCCAATTGCTTTGTTTTCATTCTTTTGCCAAACGAAGATTTAATTAACCTACTACATAACCCTTAAAATGGATTTGAAAATAAAAATGTAACATGTCAATTACTGCCGTAGAGATGAATAAATTGATTAAATGGAAAAGTATAAAGCAATTAGGAATTCTTCAACAAATTTAGTAAAAAAGTGAAAGATATTTATGGTTTTCTTCTGAACCCAGGCCTTTGCCTACAAGTCAGGTAGACTATTAGCCCCATCGGAACATATTCATAACTTTAGTTTACGTATACATGATTTACAGAAATTAAAACAAGCTCTCTTTAATGCTCAGAACTGTTTGTTTGTACATAGCATTGCTAACTAATAACACGCAAATACCTTACATGTGATCAATAGTTGAATTGTATACAAAAAGGAGCCGGACAATGTGTTTAACAAAGGTTCTACAGAGCTGGCTTTGCACAGGTTCCTAAACCAAGTGGAAAAGGCTCTAAGGAGAAGGACCAACAATTTGGATTGGGTTTCTAAACATATACGGGGCCTTCAGTCATGCCACCTTTCGCCACATGACAAACGGAATGAGTCGTCGGTTGTCCGACTGTTGGTAGGAATCGTCGGTGGTCCGCCTGCTGTTTGGAGTCGACGAGTTTGCCTCGTCCGCCTCGAGTCTTCTTCCAGGGGTTCCTTCCAGTCCGAAGAGCGGATGTTGAATATCTATTTGGTTCAACGTTCATCAAGAATGAAACCTCGGTTCAGTTATCCTGCTTCTATCTGACCCTTTCAGTGACCCTGAAAGGGTGGGTCAGAGAAGGGGGAGGGCGAGAGATAAAAGAAGGGTAAATGGGTCGGATTAAAAAACCAGTTGAAATTTATATTGGTTTTATGATTTTGATTCAGATTTTTTGATTATGTTCTCATAGGTTAATTTTTAATTTAATTTAATGTTTAATTTTAGCATGCTGCTTGTATCCTGATGAAAAAAAAATTAAAAATCCTTATCGCAAATTGCACGTAAAATCGAGTTCCAACAGGGAGTTTTTTGTTCCCTTTTTAGGAGTTTGCGAGAAATTAAAAAATTCAAAAGTTGCTGCGATAGCCAGAATTGATATCTGATGCTAATATCCTCGGAGAGAACTTATATTGGGTCCCATCATCACAGATGTGCCGCTCATTCAGATCCGTGTGTCTCTTGAAGTGTGGTTCCCTTCTAAGGTGTGGGCAAAGAGGATCTGACTCAACAATTGGGGAAAGACCAAAAGAAATTCCAAATGGATCTGGTGTGTTCTCAGTAGTTTGACACCAATCTGATTTCTTGAAGACCGGTTCTTCCAATTCGCACTGGTAAATCAGTTTTCGGTTGGAAGGTGTTTGGTTTCCTTGAAGACTCCAAAACTTATTTGTGCGAACAAAGGCTTCGTGTTCATATGGGATATATGGTACCAATACAATTTGATTATCCGAACAGTTGAATTTATACATGGCAATTAGCAATTTGCAATAAGTATTGAAATTGAAACCAAACAAAAACTCTAAAATTCATACTTGTTAATTCTGAAGTTCTTCAATTTATATGAGTTATACTGCGATAGAAAATGAAATCCAAAACGTTCCTCAAAACCTTTTTATTAAATCGGGATAAAGCGAAGCATTGAACCTGACCTATTCTGTTTAAAAATTGAATTCGGAATTTGAATCTCCTCTCGCTCTTGTGAGGTTGCTTTGCTTGTGGCCTGCGCTTGGGAAATATGAACGATCAGATTCCAAAAGTTCCCTTGCTCAGAACTTAAGTGTAATTCACAAAGATAAAAAAAAATTAATTTAATTTAATTTTGATGATTCTTAGCCCACTAATTGGATGGTGTCGTAATTGCGGTTGTTGGTTCTCGCACCGATATTGACCTAACAAATTTTAAATTGAAAAAATATCTAATCAATTTAAAACCACTTCTGCTTAATTAATAAACTCCCCGGTCATCGCCGCGCGTGGATTAATTTGAATTAATTAGGCAGTTAAACAAACCTTAAACTTTGCAAAGGCAAGAAAAGCAAAAAGAAATTTAGCACTTGCGAACTCCTGTAATCTCTTGACGGTTGGTTTGAGGAATTAACTCTAGCCCAAAATGGAACACGTTCGCGAATTTGACCAATTAATTAAGCGCAATCGGAAATTTAAAAATTACTCGATTAGAACGAGACTTGAAATAAAAATTGATTGCGTTTTAATATAAAACCCGCATTTGAATCCATACGCGTGTCATTCCAGCAACAGTTCTGCCCGCTTCGAATTCAAGATGAAGTTCCTTCTCTTTTGTCTCTTCACAATACGTAATTTTAATTCTCAAATATTTACAATTGAAATAAATGTCGTCGTTATTTGAACCCCATTTTATTCAACGTATAATTTTTCTGTAGTACACGTCTGGTTAGCGCAGGCCCTACTCGGTTTCGATCTAAACAAGGTGAATTATTTCTAAAAGTGCGCAATATAACTGTTAATTACAATTCACTTCATTTAGGATGATCCTGAGTTGGCCGCTTTCAAGCGCTGCCTCCTCTTCAGGTTCTTTCGCTCAAGGAAGCTTGTTGAACGTGACCTCAGTGACGACGAATACGTCAAACTCAACACCGAACAATGGAACCTTCGAAAAACAACAGTCTACCCACGTGCCTACTTTTTTCCAACCTCAGCTCGGGACGTTGCATCTGCAGTCCAATGCGGAATCAAATCCAACATCCACCTAGTTCCCAACAGTGGAGGTCATTCATACGAGGCCCTTGGATTCGGAAATGAGCGGACCATCGTAGTGGACTTTCGGGATATGAACAGTATGTGGGTTCAGGGGTCTGGAGCCAACGCCGTTGGGGTTTTGCAGCCAGGTAGCAATGTAGGCCAGATTAATGCATTTCTTTGGGAAAATGGTGGTTATGCGGTTCCAATGGGAAATTGTCTCACCGTCGGGATTGGTGGTCATGCTATTGGTGGTGGAATCGGATACTTAACGAGCTACTATGGGCTCGCCACAGACAACATTCTTGAGGTAGAGCTTGTGGATGCTAACGGGAATATAGTCGTGGCTAGCAAGGACAAGAATCCAGATCTTTTTTGGGCACTCCAAGGATCCGGGCCGGGCTACCTTGGGATCGTGACACAAATCAAGGTCAAACTCTTGGAAGCTTCTAAACTCAAGTTGACGATGATCCGAATCCATTACGGGCTCAAGGATTTCGCAACAAGTTGGATGGCGGCTCAAGAATTCCAAAAGTGGATCATTGCGAATGAACCGAAAGTCATGATGGGAGTAATGGTCGTCAGTGGTAAGTACGCTGAGAAAAGTGTGGTTTATAGGAGCACCAATATGGAATTTATGTTTCTGTTTAAAAATCAAAAATTCAACTTTTTCCAAAATCTGTCGCATTTTTACACAGGCTTTACCATACCAGGGAGCGCGTAATATAAAATTTAAATTTAATATTGAGACATTTTTTAGAAAAGTTATTAAGAATTGTTCAAGCGCAATTTTTCTATATCGTTGTTTAAAAGGTGCGAAAAGTTAAGCGCAATTTTAGAAAAATCAAAAACAAATCCTTTTTTAATCAGTTGCTGTATTTAGGCGGAGTTTATGAAAAATGACGCGCTGGTGATGAACTGGTTCTGAACAAAATTGTGAAATTTTGAATTCCATGACAAATTGCCTAAAAATAGTTTTTTTTTATTTTAGGTTTTGCGCCAAGTTTTTTTCGTAATTGTAGTAATTTGAATAACTTTCTTTCAGACACATACAATGCTACACTCCCACCACCTCCACCAGGAGTATTGATTACCCTTCTCCATATTCAAGACCCTCGTCAGCATCCGAAATCCAACGAAGACTTCTTGAAGGCCGCGAAAGCCAGTTTCCCAGCACCTGGTTTTACCCTCTACGTCCTTAATCCCAACTACATCCAATTCACTGCGATGACAGCATACGCGCCCTACATACTTCCACATCCTAAAACTGGACAACTGGTTGAAGTGGGCTTAATTAACAAATTCTATGGTATTCCCCCTCAGATTCTCCCACTAGATCAACAGGCTCTAGACTTTATCAAATTGGCTAAAAAGGGAAGTGCCGCCCCAAGGTACTTCAAGGCTAAATCCTTCTATATAAAGAACTTCGCATCCCTCAAACAAATGCAGCGAGTTCAAGACGTCATCCTCCGAATGCCCCAAAACAACATTTGGATTCTGATGAATACTGAAAAGGGAGCAGTTGCAGAAATTCCTCGGCAAGCAACAGCCTATGTTCACAGAGACGCTGTCCTTGGTATCACAATCCACTACGAAGGGTCAGCGGACCCAGCTGTCTTCACCCCAGGAATGGCCTACTTGTACGAACTTTACAATGCGATGAAATTCTTAGACGGTGGGGAGACATACCAAAACTATCCCGATTTGGATGAACCGGACCACCTCGAACGAAACTACAAGGAGAACTTGCCAAGGCTTATTCAGCAAAAGCAGAAATGGGACCCAGAAAATTACTTTGTGTCCGGATTTTCACTTCCTGTCAAACGAGAATTGTAAAATTGTTCAGCTATTTGACAAACAATTGATTCATTAAATTTGTCTCATTGAAAATATGAATGCTCTATAGCAAAAAGTTAGTTTCAGATTCGTTAAAATATTTTCACAGTATACCTTCAAAAAGCTTAATTCCAGCGCGTGATTTTCAATTCAAGTTAGTACATTTTGCCCAGTTTCAAAGCATCAAGGAAATAAATTTGAATCATATTTGAAATCTATTTGATATATGATTGCTTGTCGGGGGTTCCATACCTCTATTCCGAACAAATGTTTTTATTTGTTTGGAAAAATATAGGCCTTCGTTGAGGATAATTGCAGATTCTCTCCTTAACCTTTGTTGTACCATCTCCATTGACCCTTTGTCCGAACGTCATTCTTTCAAAAAGTTGCTGAAAAAAATTTC
>JAQIYD010000223.1:0-10445 GCA_034699565.1 Anurida granulata
AACAGACATTTCAAATTCCCCTCCAACTTCACCATCTACATTAAACACAACGGTTAACGAAGTCCAAAAAGAGTTGGTGATATTGTTCCTTACCCTCAGGTTCGTCTGTACAAAGCCCGCAAGCCAGACGACAATGGTGGTGCATATAGGCTGGGTTTCTGTTGCATTCCCCTTGCTGTGCCCAGAGTACGCACTGCCCATTCAGATTATGACATGCAGGTGAACCTGTCATAAATTTGAGTTTATTAACAAAGAGGACAGAGCTTTTCTAATTATTTCATGCATTTAGAAATAAACTGCCAAGCTCCATGATGAAAATTGGCATGTAGAATAATCAGATCAAACTTAACAATATATCCAGATGACTTTTTGACGTAGGTTGTGACCTGGTAACATTTAGCGGTCAGCAAAGTTTGGTTTTTCCTATAGAAAAAAATAGGGAGTGGGGGCCGCCAGAAACCTTCTCTCGGCCTCAGCCGCCTCCCTGTTCATTTCTATAGGAGAAACTAAACTTTGCTGACCCCTAAATGTTACCAGGTCACAACACAGGTCAAAAAGTCGTTTACATATATTGTTCAGCATGATCTGATTATTCTTCATGCCAATTTTCATCAAAATAGCACGGTGGGAACTCTCATGTGGACATTGCCCGGTACCCTTTCTGTAATTATTTGGATGGGTTCTGCTTTTTTAGATCACTATCCTCCACTTCCAATCACACAGACATCCAAGAGAACACCTCTTTTTACATTAAGCCCGAAGGGACAGACGGCAAAAAACGCAAAAGGGGTGAAAGTTCGGTCAGTTTGGGGGTAATGGGGTTAGCGATGAGGTCAGCGGTTGCGGCTGTAGCGGGCGCACTGGGATGAGTATGCGTAAGACGTTGTTCCTGACTCTTGCCAAAAGTGGAGCAGTGGTATGGCCCTAGCTCGATTAGCAGAAAAATCCCTCCGTATTAACCCTCAGAACTTCCTGCCAACTTTACTTGACTGGACCATAACCCCTCCCCATAGGACCCACCCGTGATAGGACGAAAGACGAATGGCAAGGGTGACGCTTTTAAAAAAATGTTTACCGCATTGATGGCACGTTTTCTTGCAATTCGCATGTGCCCATGCAGGGTTGGTTCTGCACATGCCATTAACGGCATTGAACAGGCACTCATTAAGGTAGTCTATTCCATGTGCCGTGGGATTTACATCCGTACAGTCTGGTCCCACCTTTGTTTTAAAAACGTATTCGTGAATAGGGACCGCGAGAACATCGTTTGGTAATCCAGAGTAGTGTCCAGTTTCCTTTTTGCAGTCCCAAATATGAGGATCAGCAGGATAGATTGGATTAGTTTGAATATCCGGATTCACTGGCTTGTAATACACATCCACGGTTTGGATCCAAATGAAGTGAAGGTGGCGGGCGTAGCAAACCCCTTTTTTGTTGGACCAATTGGGTCGAAAAGTATCATTGAAAGTGCAAGCCGATAGCCATTGAAACGTATCCTTAATTGTACAGAAGTTTTCACCGGTGGTTGGATTCAGGACATAAAGTACTTGACACTGTTGTTTTCCTTTTAGAAAATCCCTCTGCAGCATGTCCACAGCGAATTCGAATTTGTCGTGTTCCTCTGATTTTTCATAATAAGTTGCATGTTCTGGACCATAGTCATCGTCGATTTCATCGTATTCTTCGCTGTCAATTTCTGTTTCATTTCCGGCATGTTTACTTGTATCTATTTTCTTATTGGGGCCATCAATTGTTCCATCATCAGTGGAGTTGTTCTTCGTAGAGGTGTGTTCCGTTTCACGCCGTATTTTGCCCTCCTTCTTCCGTCGCTCGGCCACAGCATTTTCCAATTCCTCTTCAAATTGAAAGTGGGTGGAAAGCCTTACTGCTGGTATCCTGTTTAGCTCTGAATGAATCCGGCGCGTCATTGCATTTGGCCAATTTTTTGAGGCATCCTCATATATGATTGTATGACAGTGTTCGAATCCGTAATGAAAATATGCGGATTTGATAATAGGAACCGGAATTACTGCACCATTCGCTACACGATCTGAGGCCCAAACCAAAATTGTAAACACTAAAGAAAAGAATCTACAACTCCAATTATTCCAGAAGCTGTAAATAAAGTCCATGTTATCTAACTCATACAAATTTGACTGGATTCTGGGACCGACGTGATAGTATGTTCCTTGAGTTAAGAAAATGCAGATTCGCCTCGCAAGATTTGGAAAATAAAAAGGATAAAGACAACTGAGACCCAGAAATATTGATCAACGTAATGTGTAAGAAGCTTAAAGTTACCCTCAAAAAATATGCTTTTCAGCGTCACACGTCAGAATTTTAAATGTGTTACCTAAAGTATAATTACTGATTTATGTGGAGTGTGCGAGTTAATGTCATAGAATTTGTTTTTGACCAGCTACACCTGGTAGTTGACATGTCATAGTACCCGGTAATTTTCACCAAGCTTCGAAGGACAGACCAAACTGTTCCAAGAACGAGGACTTTAGGTTGTATGGTTTTTGTTTATATGTAATATGCTATTCGTTCATGCTTTAATTGTGTAAAACCGCCCCACGCTTATCTCCTTCACACTTCTATTCTTGTTATTCGTAAAACGATCTTGTTGACGATATTTGAAATTTGTCAAAGTTTAGCAAAAACAGCCAATTATTCAGTAAGTACCGAGGGGGTCACCACTTCTGGAAATAACAGCCGCCACTAGGGGTCTATGAAGAATAGTTTTGTTGACAAAAACCGTCTGTTGCTAAAGCAATTTTTGATTTTGCTAATTAAATTGACCGGCCAACTAAAACAAACTTGTCTCACAGGTGCAAACAAGAATACTAATTACGCTCAGAAAAATTAGTTGTTGGCTTCTTTTTGAAATTTTATTTTCATTCGGGGATGAGTTTAATTGCCATATCCAAAATTGCTTTTGCAACAAGCGGTTTTATCAACAAAACCACACTTCATAAGCCCGTAATGGTCGCTGTAATTTTGCGATTATGTCCCTTCTAGTTTATTTATTAAATAAAATAGACGCTTGTTGGTAAGATGGGAAGACTGGCGGCATGTATGGGTGAGTATGCATGTGTAGGACGAAAAAAGTTGAGTTCCTAAAACTTAAGAGGGTGAAGGGCAGTGATGTAGGCGTCAATCTCAGTTTTTTTTTCCACCGCACCGGTCCCCGGTTCGATTCTTACCTGGGGCAGCGCCTTTTTTAGCTATTGCATTATTCATAACTAATAATCATTAATTACGATTAATATCATTGTAATGCAATAAATTTTAATAATTAAATATGGTTTGATAAGCAATTTCACTTATAAAATGAGTGCTGCTGGTGATCTTGTCTTCTTTTGCAAAATACCTTTGATTAGTTCGATGTTAATTAACTTCAAATTGAAACTGCATTCTAGACGCATTTTTAATTTACTCCAGGATGCAATTCAACTTAATGAAATCATATTAATCAAAGTCATTTTGCAAAAGAAGACAAAATTCCTGAGCATCAGTTACGGCATAATTGAAATCGCTTATCAAACCAGATTTAATAATTAAAATTTGCTGTCAATCATGAAAAAGTTAAAAAAGAAGCTGCTCAAAGTAAAGAACCGAACCGGGGACCCCGGAGAGGAATAAAGACTAAGCAAAATGAGATTGACTTGATTGATTGACACCACTACCCTTCGAAGGCTTTGGTTAGGAACTCAAAACTTTTTTCCTCCTACGCTTCTCACTTTTGTATGCTTATAAATAAACAATTGATGGAAGTGGTTTGTTGAATGACAAGTGGGGTTCAGTTCACGTTTGGCAACCCCCTTTTAAAATTGACCGGCTCAGGTTTGTTGTATTGACTGGCCGAACGTGGCAGCCCTAAGACTGGGTCACAGTTCACTAGACAATCAGAAATTTTGCTCGCTCAGGGTACTTCAAACCACGATGTTGGGAAACAATATTTTCGCCATATTTACCTAACCGAAATGTGCAATAAACATTTTGGTCAAATAAACTCGAACAAAAGTCAATTATTTTGAACAATTTAATAACCAATGTTACCAAATTAAATGTCGTGAAGAGAACATTAATACTGATCAGTTTCATTTGTTTGACATTTAGTTCATCTTTGAATGCCTACAGAATTTAAAATGGAACGGAATTTATGAGCTGATACGCAATAGTTTTTTTTAATTCCTTATTTGCGTTCTTTCGCCCTAGCAACGTGCACAATATGCCTTGTATATTTTACTCGTACAAACTCGTCGTGGCGGGAACTTGGGGCCCCAGTTCTGCCAGTGAGGGAACTTTAAAATCCCCGGACATGAAAAGATGTGAACTGGAATTCAATGGAATAATGAATTTACATAAATGAATTTGTTCAAATTTTTTATTAGATTTTCTGGCAAAAAGAAGGAACTAAATTCCAAACAAGGAATACGAATTTTTGTGTTCAAATAACTTTTCATAAGTAACCATTAGAAGATTGTTGCAACGTTGTAAACCTTATCCGGAAATACACTCATCGTTCAGATAAGTATTAAAACAAAATTCAAACTTTTGTTTAATCATTGCACGAGGATGACATACATACATGCATACATACATACATACATATCGTAAATCTTTGAACAACTCCCCGGGGGGTTATTTATTTTCGACACCTCGAAGACCCGGGAGTTAATCGAAACCGGGAGTTAATTAAGACCTGGAGTTAATTTTTACATGGTCCAAATTTATTCAAATTATTTGAAAACTGAGACCAAAATGGAAATGAACTTTTTCAAATTAATTTAACGTTTAAACCTACTAAGCTACAATTTAATTAACGATATCCATCTCATCTTCTCATCAGCAATGCACGATTTTTGGAACACGGATTTCATCCAGTCAGAAGTAAGCTTGTCGTTCATCCATCCGTTGTGGCTACTCCGAACGACTTGTCTCCTGCTCGTCCATTGCAATTATTCGTGGAGTTAGAATTCTCTTCATACGAACTGTGTTGGAGACAAACAACACCAATGAAACAATTTTTGTATCAAGTTGGTTTGGATCTTTCACGGCTATAGTTGTTCTCGTTGTCAGAAATAAATCTTTTTCTTTGAGAAAACTATCCAGCCAAGTGGTTTCCTAGTACTTGTATCCATTTTACAATTAATACAATTCAAAAGTAATGTAAATGTCTCAACTGAAAAAAATCAATTCCAAAAACAAATTCTGAACTGAGTAGAGGATTTTGAATGAATTCCCGATTTCTGGATCATGAATAACTGTGGTCTGAATAGGAAAAAAACGTTTTTGACCCGGGAGTTATTTGAGACCGGGAGTTATTCACTCCCGGAACTCCGGAGACCCGGGAGTTAATCGAAACTGGGAGTTGTTCAAAGATTTACGGTAAGCTAACATACCAGCCAAATATGGTCCGCATCTTGTCCAAGGTTTAACGTAGACGTCCAGGTCATAATTTCCAGTCTCCTTGCCGCTTGGACTTGCAAAATTTAAAAAAGATAAAAGACAACATTTGTGATAAAGTTATATCGCTTAGTTTGTGTTTTAGCTATTCACATCCTGAATAGGAATTTCAGCTACCATTGCGTAATTTTGTCATTGCCAAAAATATTATCAACCTTTGGGGGCGAATCGATGCGTTGGCTTGGAATTGTACAAAACAATTTTTTCTTACGGTCTCAATGGAATGCTGATTGGTATTAAGTTCTTGGTTCCGAGTATCCATGCGGGGGTGACTACTGACCCCACCGTGAGGATCACCAGTAAAGTAACCCCAATCCTCTTATATTTCGAGACTA
This sequence comes from Anurida granulata, assembly GCA_034699565.1. Lineage (NCBI taxonomy): Eukaryota > Metazoa > Arthropoda > Collembola > Poduromorpha > Neanuridae > Anurida > Anurida granulata. The sequence goes on from JAQIYD010000223.1 coordinate 5,808, forward strand.
ACGCAATAAGCCAGATGGAGATTAAAAAGAATTGCATGTCACATCCCAGATACCACGCCTCCCCGAAGCATGGAATGTCGTAAGGATCTTCTACCGGATCATGCTCTAATAAATTATTCACGTAAAGCACATTTTGCCACCAATTCTTTCGGCAATACTTGGAATTCATTTCAATAATTCCCCACATTGGTCCATTAGATGCAAATGGTTGAAAGGTGGCAATAATACCGATAAGAAAAGCATACGTTGGCGTTATTCTATAAAAAAAAATTGAAATCAGAAGCATTGACAATTTTCAAACTTTTCAAAAAATTGGACTTAATTTTGAGTTACCTCAAATAACGATGGAGACTTAATTTAATTGGATGAAATTTTCCGTGAGTTTTATCCAATGTCTTCAGGAGTTGGTAGCAAACAAGGAATCCAGCGATCACGAAAAACGTGTCTACCGAAAACGTTCCGTTTACAATAGTAAGGAGGGTCCACGGGCTATGGAGCTAATGTCAATTTTTGCACAATTTTACACTTTTGTGTTTAGTAAGTAGTCTGACTCATTAATTACCCCTCCGATTCGGTTCATGTTCCAGATGGGAGTATATGTAAGAATGCTCCAAGTGTGACCTAACACTACCCAGCAAATACTTAAAAACCGAAGCCCGTGGAGACAACCAAACTTCTCAGCACCTTCCTCCGTTGAAATCAATTTTGCTAGATTTGCTGGCAGTGAAAAGGCCATGAGGACTTTGACTACTGGGGACTGAGGATGGTCGGTTAAACGACGAACGCGTAGAATTTGGACAAAACTTGCCATTAGGGTGATGAAAATTAATATGGCCGATAATGAGCTAAAGCCAATTATAAAGATAATTATAGATTTATGAACCTAACCGTACACAAGGGTTAAATTTTGTATTCACTTACATCATTGCGATTACGGCGCCATCCACTTCCGGCCACTCATTGGTTTGGCAATAAGAAGTAATTGGGCGTAGAATGCCTTCAGTTATGGAGGTTAATGGACTAAACAATTTGTTAAAGTCATCTCTTGAACAGGACGAAGGAAGACAAGCGGCCAATGTGGGTTGCGTCATTAATAAATTCAATTCCTCTCCAATCATATAAATGGGTTCGTCCTGAAAAAATTGTCAAACGTTTTGTCACCAAAGATTTTCAAAATGTTCTAATTTAATCGACCTAACATTAAGCAAGAAATGCCGAACAAATTGAACAGAAACCCGCATTATTAATGAAATTTTGCCTAACAACTACAAGTTTGCATAAAAAATTATCAACGTGTTAACGTGCGTAACACAAAAATGTTGTAGTTAAATATGTTCGACACTTCTTGATCAATTTTCGGTCGATTATTATTTCTCCTTATCAAAAAAGTCTTTTAAAACTGTATACTTGGATATTTTTTAATGTGAAGTTAGAGATATCAGCAGGAGTAGTTGTCCTTATGACCAGATGCATCGGACAGTAACGCCCTGTAAATCTTTTTTGCACATTCCCGCTTAGGAGCATGCACTCTTCGAAATCTCCCATCATGGCAATGTGTCCTGATAGAATTCCTTCCGGTGGTTTGCCCCAAGCGTCCATCACTTGAAAAAAGAATTTTTACCCAGATAAACAACAGTTCCAGGTTGAAAATTGAAAATAAAATAAAAGATGGCAAATTGGTCATTCCCAATTTACTTTGAATTGGCCAAATGTCAAGAGTAAACTGGGATGCTGCAGCCTCCAAGTGTAACCTGCAGTCATGACTGATTTTTGGAATATCAGGAATACTCTGATTGTTGTAAAGATTCCAAATGGTAGGAAAGGTTAGTAAATATTGAAATTTTAAAAATAACTCGTAAATATTTTCAGGGTTAAAAGTTTGACGCTCTGAGTCGAATTTAGGTAACATTAAACTTTTTTAAATGATGTTTCTAATAACAGTGCACCCAGCACAAACGAACTTCCAAATATTTATGTATCGACTACTAATTACAAAATCTGCCTACTCAATGGCACACTAAATCCAAATCAGGTTTTGCTAATCTTCCAAAATGTTGATAAGTTTTCATCTGACCCAATTTGTTGCCATAATGGTTGTAAATGTAGAGATATTAAAAAATGAAAGGCTGAGGAATAGCATAATACCAGATAATAAACATCACAAATTTTCTCAACTTTTTTAAGTTCAAATTACACATTCAAAATGTATAAGCTTAGGCAATTGGACAACTTGTTTAAGTTCCATTCGATCTGAGATTCAGGGACCCAAACATTCCATTGTTCGATGGAGTCTCTGATAATAAATGTCCCACGCAGCGCCTTTATTTATATTGGCTGAATCTATGTCAAGAGGATGTTGGAAATAAATTATATTATTTAGTTTCATCTGCATTTATTTCGAAGTTTATCATCTTTGGAATCTATCGAATAAACTTAATCAGCATTGATCTAATGAATAAGAAAAGGAATTATTCATTCTTAACTTGATCAAGATGACGAATAAAAGATTGGCACATATTCTAAAGTCAGAGCTGTGTTTGTTAAACGACTGTGATTACGCTCAACTCAACTATGTGCTGAAATTATATGAATTTACAGGGTGTTCATTTTATAAACAGACTTTCCCGCCAAATTTAACATTATGGGCATGGAGCCTCCTCCCATGCCCACAATGTTAAATTTGGCGGGAAAGTCTGTTTATAAAATGAACACCCTGTATAATATTCAGGACAGTTAACCTGTCTTTATGCTTCCTGCAAAATTTTGCATCTGACTCTTCGAACCTTGTTTGATGATTTGAATAATGTTTAACAAATGCGAACTAATTGTCACCTGCTTGACTAAAGTTTAGCATCCAATTTTATTTTTTGAATCTAACAAGTGTAGTTTTTTTTTTCGTTTATTTTATTCAAGAATATACCACATAAAAGACGATATTTTGAAATGGCAAAATAAAGTTCCGCAATAAGATGGAATGTAAAGGCACTTCTCCCCATCGTTTTCATAATGTTCCAAAAGTTTAAACACTTTTAAATGAAGCTGCTGATGCGAATTTTTTTAGTGAGCCGCTTACTTAATCTTCCAACCAGATGAATATATGTCAATGATTAAATAATGACGAAGAAATGGTACGCAGAGCCCTACAGCATTTTTCAAGACGCAGAAAAAGAAATATCTTGCCTGCCTATTTGCATCTTTTAATATTTGAACCATGAAACTCAACCTTTTTCTAGTCCCTCAAAGCTAAATATAAATTTTGTATTGTTCGAGTGTTAACGAAATGTTTTGCTCAGAGGAAAATTATCCGTTCGAAAAACATGCATTCCAACAAATAATTTCTTTCCCTAATCCTTCATCACCTCATCCTATCCTTCACTCCTTTTTAAAATTTATTTTCCATAAACAAAACTGTGTTAACTGTTACCAATTTTCTTCTTGATTTTGGACGATTTTGTCAGTTGTGCCACATCGAGACTAAAATGTCCAGCGCGTCAAGCCTCTTGGCAAACATAGATGCCTTGGTTCTGGACTACTTGAAAAGGAAGTGTGGAGATTCTTTTGCTGAAGATTTTCGGCAGCAGCGAAGACTTGTAAGTGACAAAACGCTTAAATCAAAATAACCCAATGTTTTTTTAAATTTGAATTAATATTCCAGCCCGAGGAATTCGAATCTAAAGTTGGGAAATCACTTGAGAATCTCTACTTTTCTTACCTGAGGTACGTTTTTCTACTAATTTTTAATTCACTGAACATGCCTCTGGATTTGGAAGAGCTCTAATTATAAAGGACAAAATAAATGGCATTTTCAGACCCGTTTCATAATTGTTCTAAAACATTTTCTCATTTTAGTTATTTTATTTGGGACCGGTTTTGTAACGCGCTATGGCAGAGCGCATTTAAATTTGACTGCTGATTTTAGATTTGGAACTGTTCCGGAAATTGATTTGCTGCCAAGTTTGGGGCAACCTGAAAATCCGGATTCCCATGAAAGCAAAACTTCTGGCGGCAGAGGTCTCTCCGATCTTCCACCAGAGGTAAAAGTCCATCGCCCGTCGTGCTATCCAAAATTTTGAGAAATATTTTGTTCATAAATTCCTTTAATTTAGCTCAAAGCTCAACTGCTTCAGTATATTCCCAGCCGTGATCAGTTTGCACTTCGAGAACTCAGCAAAGAATGGGACACCGTTGTGAGCACGAACCTTCGCGCCACCTACCGAACTCCTGTTTTACTTCGAGAAGACGCCGATGTGGCCCATTTTGTTCCAGAACCGATCTCCAGGAAGAACTAATCCCTTCACCGTCTATTTGTTTTTCCCAGACAGCACTGACATCGTGCCCGCTCTTCGGCTCATCGGCCAAGACGTGCTCATTGGCCTATTCTGTTTTGCCGCCAAATTCATTCAAACTCTTTGAAATGTTTCGGCAGATGCCTTTTGTTAATCAGCTCTGTTTTTATGGAAATCCCAGGATCACCTTGACCACGTCGGGAACTGACCCACCGCCGACATTTCCTCATTTGCGTACCTTAGGATTAAGTCCACAAGCGTGCCTTTCACACCCAACCCCATTCACCTCGTTTTCCTATGGACAGACAGAAGACGAAACCCTCCACTGGACATCTTTGGCAACATGGCTCCA
>JAQIYD010000224.1:0-10439 GCA_034699565.1 Anurida granulata
TCTTATTGATTTAACTTTTCCTCACAGGAGCTTAAAATCACAGACAACCTCTCTCTATCACAACTTAACTCGCTCTCGAATTTAGTATTACAATTAGCCAAAATCCCAGAGATAATTACATTATTGAATTTTACAATTTGGAACACTCAAATGATTGCATCAACGAGAAAAACTGCCAAGGTACAAGACAAAAAGCAAGACAATCATGAAATACGAATGTGTTCCGGTGATGATTACAAGAGTAGCTCAGAGGTCTTAGACTCGAGCAAGTTTGCAAACACCCGGTTCCCGAGTTTAGGCAAATCTTAACCCCCGGACTCGGATCTAAGACTCGGGTCTCTCAGAAAAAGCAAAAGCGGATAAAGCAGTAATCTTTTAGGAAATCACTCCAAATCCCACTTCCATGTGAGGTTGTGACCTCTACAAACTTTAATGACGAGGTGGACATACCACTATTGCCAGGATTAGCCATATTTAAACGGAGATAGCTAAAGCCCATACTACATCTGTGTAATTTTCACTCATGCAACTACCTGTTTGCAACTTTTATCACGTGAGCGAGCTTCTGCGCAGACGCAGGTGAGAGTTTCAAAAGAGTTGCATGAATGGGTCTGAGAGCCAATTCTGCAACTGAATTATATGCAATTTTCCCGTCCCTCCACACGTGTTATCATTGTTATGAAAGTTATTTGATATCTTTGTAGCTCAAAAAGATTTAGTGTTTGGTGGTAGTCAAAAATGATTGTTCGTCCATTCTCATCCAATTCTGGAATGACCCTGGGTCTTTATTTTCCAACTCAATTAGGAAATTATCACACACCCATCCCCAAACCTGGATCTTCTCAACAGCCACTGCTTAAACCAAATCGACCGTTCTTTGTATATTCTTTTTTTAATAGTACCCACAATAAACACTGAGGCTAATATTACGGCTAACTCGACGTCGGAATCCATTACTCTCAATCCTAAATTAAATAATCCAAACCCAGGGAGAAACTTAGTAAACAAGCTTTGATTGGAAACTGGCGCTGCAATTTTTAGTTGCACATATTTAAAAAAAATTGCAAGCGATTAAAAGCTGCAAGCAATTTTTAGTTTTGTGAGAGAAAAACTCTCACAGATGTAATTCGGGCTTAAGACTTTTATCTAGATTTGTTATGGGACATAATCTAAGCCAAGAAATACTGTTTAATTGAGTAGACATAGCTCAAATTAAAGATATTGGCGCCTCTAGAAATTGTCTCAAGTACACCCAGCTTAAGGTTTAGTTTGACATAATAACCCGAGTCCCACCGGATCATTACCCGAGTCCCAAGTCCCAAGAGATAGTCGGAACCTCCGAGTCCAGACTCGAGTCTGAACTCGGGTGTGAGATCTCTAAGCTCAATACGGACGTTGTAATTTTCTGGTGTAGGGAAAGTTCGGGTTGCAAAATTCTAATAGTAGAAAACGGATGGACTTAGTCAAACATGATGCACGTGACTATTCGATATGGTTGACTGGTTATTCCGTATAATAACACTAGTATTAGCAGAGAATTACCATGATTAATTTGCGGCGCGGTATGTACTGTCGTTACGCTATAATTTATTTTTTTATCATTAAAAACTGTCTAAAAACGAATCCAAAAAGTAAACCAAATACAGATTGATAATGGGAAAATATTAATTCGCCAAACCTTATACTTAAAACATCCACCGGATAACCTTACAACCATCCAACATTATGTTTTAAAAAAAAACCAATTAACTTATTCCTTTCTTGCAAATAATTTAAAATTTAGACACAAACTAACTTGAGGAATGTTAATTAGCAAGAAGTGTTTTCTTGGATGCGTCTGTGTGATTGAAAGTGAAGAATTGTGCATTCAAAAAAAATTTGCGGTCAGATTCGCAAGTTTCTGTCATTTTTTGGAAGAATTCTGCTTTTATAGGGGGATGGACTATTTTTCACCCGCTTTCTTTTTTGTTGAACAATTTCAGTAAAATGTTTGGCCTCAGAGACACAGTTGAATACTTGTACGGTTATCAAATTTAAGATTAAAACGTTGCATAATTTAAGTAAAATGTTGGAGGTATTAAATGACAGCGAATTGATAATTACTAAATGTGTTGGTGAATACGTCCAAAGTAACTATTTGCTCAGGGATTGCAAAACCCAGGCGAACAAAATCTAAACGTTGGAACTTGCCGCCCAGGATGTATTTGTTCCACAATGCTACCAATTCTCAGAAGTGTGCGTTCTGAGTTGGGTCGTCCTAGGAAACAAATTCCAAATGGAATTCCATCGTCGTTGATTCCAACTGGGATCTAATAAGAAATGAAACCGGTTAAGAAAAGTCAGAATTTAACAAACTATTTTAGATGATCTAAAGCATTTTCGTACAGTTATATATGGATATCCTGCAATTGCCCCATAACTTATAAACAGCACCACCTTCTCAGACTGACAGGGTGCGACCATCACATCTAGCTTATTTCCATCCAAAATGCTATTCAGATATCCCCTAGAGTATTTGATATTACTCCGACGACGCTTAAGATAGGTCGTATTCCTTATTCCGTCTGTAGCTTCCGACGCAATCAGAATATCCTGGTTGTATTTTTCCGGTGGCGGATTCTCGTTGTTGAATTTTATGATGTCCGCAAGTGTTAAAATGGAACGCCCGAGGCTATTTTCCAAATGAACCACATCAGACCGTAGATACTTGTTCAGATAATATTTGAATTCGTGCAACAGCACAGTCATTTCTGAAAAAAAAATAACCAAAAAAGTATAACATTGGAAGAGTCAATCATGAAAAATCCCAAAGTTTCCTACCTGAGTCCCCACTAACGGCGTTGAATGCTGCCTGATTTCCAGTAACCGGATCAACTAGTTGTATCTTCTGATGATTTTTTAATTTAATCAAAACAGATTCCAAAACCCGAGAGCTTTTCCGAATGACGAGGTCAGAATAATCCCAAAATGGTTTTCGGACGACGCCAATGCTGAAGGACTGAGTCGGAGAGACTTCCAGTCCAGTAGAACTTCCTCGGTTTCGCCAATTCTTCCAGATTGCGTCCAGAACAATTGACGCATCCGAAATGGTGCGTGTTATTGGACCCACCTAGATGAAACTACGTGGTCAATTTCATGAATTTAATTAAAATGCCAGAAGCCGGTAACTGGAAAATTAGTTACAAACTCAACGTTTTCAAAAAATGGAGAAACGTTAGCTATCTCAATTGAAGCCCTTTTGCGCTTACCACGTCCTGCGTGGGAGAGAGGGGGATGAGCCATTTGGTTGACACTTTACCAACTGTTGTTTTGAGACCTACGAGAGATGCCACGTTGGCTGGAGATACAATGGAGTCGTCCGTTTCCGTTCCGAGTGCAACCAGACCTAAATTAGCCGCAACTGCAACTGCGGATCCGGTACTGGATTGACTTGGATCAGAGATAAGGACATAGGGACTGAGGGTTTGACCTCCACGCCCACTCCATCCGTTTGGGAGATGGTTCCCTCGGAACCTGCGCAGATACAATATGTTGACTATTTTTATGTGCTTTTTGGTTTACATCAACGGTCAAATCGCAATTTATACTCATGGAACATTGGGCTCATCGCGGGACAGGGTGTCACACTCCGGAAACTGAACCAAGTCCCTAGCGTTCTCATGGAACCAGAGAAGAGAGGTTGATGCTCCAACCACTGGACATCCTCGCCCATCTATTCATGTGTTGTAAATAAACCTAAACAAGCCCGTAGCTAGGCCCGGAAAGGATGTGCTCGCTCCCATTTTCGATTTGTGAGTTACTTTTTGTCATTGGGGAGCTTTGAGACCTACCCAGCAACCAACACCAGCGGGAACTCAATTTCTATCAGGGTGTTACCCTTGGGGTGACGTGGGACATGCTAAACCACCATCTCAGCAGCTCCTTTCAGAGAAAGCCCTCCATAGCCTTATCGGGTATTATTCTATGCAATTTTCCCCTCAATTTGTTTATGGTAAAACTGAGTGGAGGGAGATGTGAGGGGGTGCTACTTACAAGGCCCATTCGGTCGGATTGGTTTTTCCTAACAAGACCCCGCCATTTTCTCTTATGAGTTTGACTACATCTGAATCCTGTTTCGGAAAAATGTTTTCCAACGCCACTGCTCCCACAGTGGTTTGCATTTTATCAGCGGTAGCCAAGTTGTCTTTTATCAGAATTGGAATCCCGTGGAGTCTCCCTCTCACGTTTCCTTGTTTTCGTTCCCAGTCAGCCTTGGCGGCAATGGCAAGTGCATCGGGATTTACTTCAATTACAGCCTTCAAGTACGGATTCATGTATCGAATTCGATTTAGGTAACAAGCGGTTAGTTGAACTGAACTCAGTGAACCAGTTCTAAAATGCTTCTGGGTTTGGACGATAGTCAATTCACGAATATCAATATTCTTCAGGCCACAGCTCGAAAGCTTCTCATCTAACACTTGCAGAAGCCTGTCCGTTCCAACTGAAACCTTTCCCTTGTTTTGGGTCAAAAACTCTGCATAAGTTTTGCAAGTTGGATCGTACAGTACAGGGCAAGCGTTCAACTCGTGAAACCAAATCCAGAACGCGAGGAAAGACTTGATGCCGATAACCATGGTGTTTTCTACAAGGAATGTGCAATACTAAAATTTATTTTCACACAAGTTAACTAGAATACTGACATAAAACAGCTGCTAAAACACAACTTTTATAAAACTGATGACCTAATTCAAGGCTGCTAGCGCATTTCAATTCCGCCGTAACTCATCAAGATTCATTGTGTCGTATCTACATAATAGACTTGGGTTCGATTGTTCACTGCCTCTTCCCAGATACCATTGAACACGCATTCATTTATCACAACCCGAGGTAAGCATGTCAGAAAACTTCGTTGGGGACATAAGTGTGACGAATCCAAATTCAGAAGAGCTTCGTTTGTGTGGGTAGATTATTCACCTAGCTTCAATTTATTAGTTATTTTTTAAAAAGTTTTTACGCCTCTACTAGCAGAAATACTTTATAATTGGTAGAGTTCATTTGAGACAATTTGATTGCCATCAAAAATCTACGAATATTCAGAATTATTGAGTAAGTTTTGAATTATCCCTCCCACCTAAATAATTTCAATTGACCGATCGAGAACATATATAACAAAGGCACGTTTTTAGCCATATTTAGCAACTATGGCCATATTCAACGGCCAAATATGGACATTTGATTTAGCAAACTTTGAAACTCTGCTTTGATTAAGAAAGAAGAGTTTGAATGAAAAATAATTTCAGAAACCTTTTTTTGGGACCTCATTTTCGAGAGAATGAAGAAGAATGTGCAATCAACTTGCCATCAAACCTCCACCATTTCCAAAGAAGCAATCGATTACTGACCAACTCCCTCTCGGTTCTTTTGGGAGTAGCAAAGGGAAGCGCACCTAAATGCACTTTTGTAAATAATATCAAATTACAACAAAATGCTTAGGTTATGTTAAATTACTTTTAAATTAGGTTAAGGTTAGGTTTGGTTAACATTAAGTTAAAAAACTCGATTAGATCATATTATTTCCTTTAAAAACAATCGGAATTAATTTTCATAAAAACATCAATAAAGTGAAAAAGTAGAATAAAAATGATTTATATTGCTCTGCATATAATTTGCGCGTCTACCATAATATCCTTCTAGAAATCTCATTTGGATCATATAGTTGATAAATTCTTTTTATGATTTTCATCAAGAATTTTTGTTCTTTTAACTTTCTCCCGTATCCTCCATTTACCAACAAAAATTACTAAAGGTGGTTACACTAAATACGTTAAAACTATGAGAGCTGTGAAGGAGCCCCGTTTTCCCATGTTAATTCCAATAAGGAAATCTTAATTTGACAATTCAAATTTTTTTTTTTAATTTCCAATAAAAAATGTTTGCAAAAAGTGGTGTTGGGATTTAAGAAAAATTTATAGGTCAGCTGTGCTCAATTGTAGTGGTTTATGGCACACGCTCAACATTTCTTCCGTTTAACTTGTGTCAATTCGGTCAAAAAGAGAAGCATCGTTCACGTGGAATGGGTAGAGGATCAATTCTGGAATTTCCCCAAGATTGTGTCCCACTTCTTCTAAAGCTAATTTAACGGGAATATAAAAATATTATCGAAAAGTAACCTAACATTTGTGTGAATACGTCATAATTTTTCAAATCACGTTTGCAAACTAAACTGAAAAATTTTTTGACTTAAAAATCGGACTTCTTAACAAAGTTAAATCACACTACTGGGCAATCCTTTCTTGTACGTTTATAACGTAAACCTAACGTGGATTCAATGCATGGATTTAACTGGCCCCCCAAAAAAAGGATTTTTCGACCCCCCAGAATTGATCACACAGAATATGACAAAAGCCGCCACCAATTTCTTCCGACAAAATTTTAGCGCAAAACTATATGTTAAAAATATAATTGCGAACGTGGCTGTGGATTTTTAAAACAAGTACAATTTTGGATTTCGAGACCAAGAAATCGTGTGCCAAAAAATACTTGAAGGTGGTAATAGATAAGTTTGTCATATTTCAAGTGCTTTGGAAGTGAATACCAAAACGTGGTAGTAGGAAAGTTTACTGAACTTTCTGTGCATTGATACTTCTGTGAAACTTTTGAAGTCGGGGAAACTTTGTAAACTGAAGAAATTCTTTGTAATTCTTATTTTCAAAATTTGAAACAATTTTTTGCTTGTGCCCTTCACCCTGTGAGAAGATTCATTTCATTAAGAAGACTTGACTTACATTTCTTATTTGTTCTCTTGATAAAACCTTTTGTCTGGTGAATCGGGAACCCTTCTTGCATGTCCGATTAAATTTTCTGAAAAAGAATGGTAAAGGTACACGAAACGTTAAACCTTTCAAAATAAATTCTTTTGTCTTTATTCCATACAAAGTTCCCACTAGTTAATAATACATTTGTGAGTAAATTCGTAATTATTTAAGTTTAACTTTAATGTTAGTATTGTCTTTGTTATTTATTGTCTTAGTAGGTTTCATGGAAGCGCTCATTACACAGTACAGAGAGAGAGGGAGATAGGCTAGTTTTCTTGTAATTCTTATTAGAAGGTGATGCTGCTACATTTACTTAAATTAATCCAACAACTCAATTAATACTTGAGTGGGTGTGTAGCAGCGCCAGAAGTCAAATTGAGAACATTAAAATGGGGATTCCTTGGAGATCCACCGTCGTCTTGAACCCTGTCACTCGTGAGTCGTGACCTCCCTCCCTTGACCTTGTGACCTCTTCGAGGAGTCGGAGAGTGAGTCTTAATTTAATACTTGATTCTCAGGTACAATTAATTAATTCAAATGAAATGTCAGACGGATGTCCCTTTGAGTATTCTCTTGGGAAGAGGGTTGTAGTAATGCCCGCCATAATTCAAACTTTCATTCCTCCCCTCTTCCTCCTGTCCACCATATTGATAAGGATAGTGTTGATATTTGGATGGGGGTTGGTAGTAGTGATGATGGGGTGAGTGACCATGTCCAGGGGTGACCTGGGATGACCCAGATCGGAGATAGGGTGTAAATTCATTCAGATGGGAGTATGGATTATGATATGAGTTCCTCTTGTAGGGTATTCCCAATGCAAATTCATATTCGTCAGGATAGAAATCCTGTATTTTGGGTCGTGTTGAGACTAATTGATATTCCTTGAGAATTGACCTCGGTTGACCTTGGATCGGTTCGTAGTGAATTGAGTTTCGATTGTAGGAGTTCCTACTCCCAATTAGTACAGGATGTATGGGGGTGGGATGATTATTATTCAACAGACCAGGAACCACCACTGGCTCCTTCAGTCGCTCTTTTAAAATGGAACGGGGGGAGGGGGCGTGACTTTTGTTGTCGGGAGGAGGGAGATTTAAATTTGAATTCACAGAAGAAGGCGCATGCGGCGGTTGTGATTGGTGGTGAGGAGTCTGGGGCGCATGGCCAAGGCTGGCGACTGTCGTGTCCATGTGGTGCATTTCCTCCAACTCCACTCCCTTCGTCTCTGGCACGGCGTAGCAGACAAAGAAAAGTCCAACAATGGACACACCCGAGTAAATCCAAAAGGCCCCATACAGCCCAATCGCGGATTTGATATCTTCGTACGTTTTGACTGCGAGGAATGCACAGGCGTAACTGAACGAAGTGCAAATGGCTCCACCGAACCCCCTGCAATAAAACAAAAACGTGGGAATTTTTGAATCTGAAGGTCTGTGTTTTCCTGAATGCAATGTATACCTAAATTCGAGTGGGAATAATTCGCCGACGAGAAGCCAAGAGATTGGGCCAATCCCAATTGAGAAGAAGAGAGTGAAGAAAAGGACGCATGTGAGTGGGATCCAATCGAGGGAAGGTCCGAATCCGGACTGTTTGGCAGGGAGGGAGACCTCGAGCCAATTGTAGAGGCCGAAACCAAAGAAACTTCCCGAGATGAAAAGGCTTGAGACAATGAGCAATGGGAGTCGACCTAAATCAGAATTATTCAACGGAGACTCCAGTTCAGTTAGGAAAGGTCAACCCACACACTTTGACACTTTGACCTCCAACTCACCAGCAGTGTCAATTAACAGTCCAGAAGTCATTGAGCCAAGAAGTTGAAGCAAAATTACAATAATTGCAGCTCCGTGAGGATTTAAGGACTTTCCGAATACCTGGAACAACGGAAACACAATAAGTTAAGTTTAACTTTGAAGAATCAAATTTTCCCACGCAACCCATGTCAAGGATGGACATAAAAGAAAGAGTGCTAACCGTAAGGACCACACTAGCGGACTCTTCTGGCAAAACTAAACTCTGAATCTAATGGAAAATTTAAAAACAGAAATTGTAAAGGCGGGAATATTAAATGTTGTAAAAATGACAGGTACCGTCATGCCCATGCCCATGCCATCCTCTCCAGATGTAAAATTATTAAAAGAAAATGAGGATCTATTGTAAACCTACAAATAAAATTTAATTTTTTAAAACTTTTAAATTTGAAAAAGGGTGAGTTTTGTTTTGTTTCTTTTCTCCTTGGTCCCTTACGTGTTGAAAGATGGGTACTGCATAGTGGTTGAATACGGTGACCCCTGAGAACTTGTGGAAGAACATGAGCCCACATGTAATGAAGAGTGGACGAGTGAGTTGACTAGTTAATTTCGGAAGTAGACGCTTCTCTTTTGTCAGAATATTCGAACGGAGATTTTCAATTTCGGAAGGGACATCTTCATCCCGGGATCGGAGCCAGGCAAGGGACTTCCTCGCTTCCTCTTCTCGTGAATGGTAGAGGAGGAAACTAGGCGTCTCGGGGATTGCGAGGATTGCCAGGAAAAATAAAATCGGAACCACTCCTGCCGCCCCCGCCAATTCCCTCCAGTCTAAAAAGGCCCCCAGGGATGTCGAACAGAGGGCACCCAAATGACCCGCCATTTTCAAAATGGCACTCAGGCACCCTCGGATCTCGGGATGAGAAATCTCACTCACGTAAACCTAACAAGTCAAAAGCAGAAACTCAATTCATTAAACTCTTAAGATGCTTAGGGCCCATCCAAATATTCTGTGAACCATTTAAGGGGGATGAATTACTATGGCCAATTAGTTTACCTGCGTGGCGAGTAGAATAGTTGCGGAGCAGAAACCGGCAAGAAAAGAGCTGCAGTACATCATTTCCACGCCGACGGCAAAGACGGTGAGGAGCCAACTGGCAGAAAATGGAAGAGCGACGAGGAGGAGTGACATCTTCCGCCCAAATTGAAGCAAAATCCCACCCACCAAACAACCAAAAATGGCACCCAGGAGAGATAGACTCGCAATCCATGAGGCTTCCTTGAGAATAAAAAAAAGACCCGTTTGAAAGTGAGTGAAATTAATTGAGTGGTTCAAAGGTTAATTGGGACCAAAAGGAGACTTGTCACTGAAATGCTGACTCGGGAATTCATTCTAAGGGGGTCTAACTAATGAGACCCATTATTTTCTCATTTCTTTTCTCTTGACGTTTTACATGGAGAGACCCTCTTGGGAGTGAGGGGAAGGAATGAAAAATTCATGTTGGCCAAATTCAAGTTGTCAGTTAAGGAGTCTCACTGGAATTAAAACCAATTTAAAAAAGAATACATTCCTTTCCACTTTCTGTTTCTCTTTCTTTTCGTATACTTCATACTATCAAGAAAGTTTGTCGTTCAAGTTTCTTTTCCTTTTAAAAGTTTCTTGTTTTTTTTTATCAAAGAAAACTTGAAGGTTCCGCCTGACGTCGTGACGTGGAATGTAGGTTAGGAAATCAACCTGGGAAATTCTTTGTCATTTTCCCAAAGGTAGAAGGAGGCTGTTGGCGTGAAGACGTCTTTTGATTCCCTCAATCCGTCCACTTTATTAAGAAGAAAGTCATTGGGAAAAGGGTTTTAATGGGAGAAGAAAGAATCCTCCTTTCTCCACCCGAAATGAGAAAGTTAC
>JAQIYD010000225.1:0-10438 GCA_034699565.1 Anurida granulata
CTGGCAACTCACCACTTCAGGTGAAACCCTACGTGTGTATTCCAAACGGTGCGCTTCAGTAGTTAGAAGTAAACTAATTGTAAGTATCCGAACTGTAACAAATTAATAGTCCATCCTATTTAAAGCTCTTAAGCGTACGTGAATAAAAGAAGCTGCGTGTTGCAGAAATTTTCTGAGCAGTTTTCAAGAATATATTGCATTTATGCCTCATCTGTTCGAACTTTTTAGAGGGTCCTTTTCCAGACTGTACGCATTGAATAACATGGTAATAAATTATCAATTAAAAGTCATGTCAGAAAAGACATTTTGTGGACTAAATGACGAATTTCCCCTTTCCTGCCATCGTATCAGAAAAATTTGGGTAAAAACTACTTTTTTTTAAATGTTCCGTTCCAACAAGAAGTTCGGCCATTTTTATTTTTAGAATACTTCGCAGTCGTAAAATTCGATGGGAAAGTTCACCAAGGGCAGGGCAGCATAACAACTTATTCAAATTTGCATCAACATTCCCAAAAATCGCGAGTCATAATGCTAACCTTTGTAAAATGTCCAAATAACGATGTTTAATGTTAGTTAACGCGAATAATTCAATCGAATTTTCCAAATTACTTTGCTAGTCAATAAATGTTACAAAAAACTACCCGAAGAAAATAGCAGAGTTTAAATTCTTGCTGGGAATGGTGTGGGTTTCATCATTAGAAGAATATCAGAGATATTCTTGGGATTGTCTGGTAAATTAGTGGATTTACTTATTTCTGGTAAATATTGACTGGCATACCCAGAAATTTGCAATCCATATTGAGGATTAGCATCGAAAATTGTGAAGAGTGACGCATTGCATGTACGTCATTCAGACAAATAAACAACTAGAATTAAATTATGAAAATTTTAACTAAATCCGATTAGTCACTAATAGCTTGTTTCTGCAACAAAAAAGTAAACAGTTCAGGAGAACGTGTTGTTTATTTGGCGGTTGTTTTTTATTACTCACCAGTTTGTGCAATTCATTATTCACTGCAAAAACAATTGTTGCCCTTATTGCGTTTCATATTCTTCACCTAAAATAAATTAATCACATTCGGAGAAAACTTGGCTGATAAGGAGGCTGATCAATAATCTAATGATCAACAGTCCCATGTCCCCGTCTGATTCCTTTGTATAAATATCTCACTCGATGCTTTCAGAATTATCAATTACCACTACCGAACACTTCAGAAAAAATTAAACGAATTCATTCTCCGCGGCAACAAGACAGTTCCATCAATTTGTAAATTTGACCTGAATATTCTATCATGTTTCCCAAAGTCCTTGTTTTTGGAATTTTGGTGTCACTGGCGTACGTATCTTGCAACCCGGGAAAGGGGTCCACCAGTGGTAATAATCCATATTAATTCTACTGATAGTAAAGAATATTTGACAATTCTTAATTTTCATCAGTTTCCTCCAAGGATGGTAAATTGGGTGTTTTCAACAAAGCAGAAGCCAAAGTAGAAAATGGAACTGCCAAGGAATGGTTTCCTTGCCCAGGAAACTGTAACTATCTCGGATGTAATTATCCTCCTTATTACTACTGCACCTGCTACTTGCCCTTTTGCGACAGTTGCATCTGCCACAATTGATGCTGAGACTCAACAGTAGTCGTTAGCCTTCAAGCAGTCTCTTTTAGTAATAATTTGCTAAATCATAGCACAATTCGAAGTAAACTTTTGAAGTTTTTGTATAGTATGTAGCTATTCGAAATCAAATTGATTTGTTGGCAACTCTCGGAAAAATACATTTTTGATTCATTTATTTCCAATTAATTCTGTGTAAATGGGAATGTATTTCCTTAACCGTCTGAAGGATTGCCAATGACAATTATAAATTTAGAATATTAAAAAAACATGTAAAATACTTCCATTGATTTTTTGTCAAATCGACTGACTTTACAATTTTTAAAATTAAAACGGCAAATATTATTATCCATAGGATTTAGAAAAAACGCGGATATTTATTTAGGGTACACAGAGTATAATTTTCTCTCAAACTGTATTTTGGTCTAATTAAATTTACTGCTGCAATGATCAAGATTATTTTAATATTGAAAATTTAAATTGTCAAACAATTTGACAAATTGGAATGGTGAGTCATGAAATTGAATTATTTTAATTGCGGTTGTGATACCCACCAAAGCTCCCACCACCAATTTCGCAACATTCCAGAGTGGTACAGTCAAATAGACAAAGTTTGTTGACGTGGCAGGGAATTGTTTGTCCAGAGGATGAAAGAATCCACTCCCAAAACCATTACTGCCATGCTGAACGGCGTTTGAAAATTACGCAGCTAAGGAATCGGTGAGCACAATTCTTACAGGAATGCAACCAAAATATGCCAAACTGAAATTACTAACATGATTTGACCTGTTTCAAAGTTTCAGACTTGTTGAGATGGATGAGGATGATAGCTGTCTAATGGCTGAGATCTTGTCAACGATCCTTGTGATTCGTATCTGATTTCATACGTTTTAAGGATTTTCTCTTAAAAGACGGTCTTGTACGCATTAATACGACATTAGCGTACTCATTTTCTACAATTTTTTGGAGGTATAAATTGGAACATGTTCTTCCTAATAAAACACACGTAATATTTCGAATAAATTGTTTCCTCATTTTCAACATCTTCACTAACATCAAGAATTTGCCATTTTGTTGATCAGTGAGGTCTTCTCTGACTCACGTGGAGCGGAGGAAAATCTCTAAGACCTTGGAATTTCTTGGCTTCACTTTAAAAAGAAAAAGCGTCCACTCTGCGCAATCGTTCCAGCCGCCAACGAGAAAAGCGCCAACCAAAAAGAATAAAGTTAAACGGAAATCGGACTCAATTTGATCTGTTATTTCTAAATATCCGTTTATATTTGAAAAAATTAAAAGTAGAAACAAAACAGTTTGGTATCACAAGAAATAGTTTGAGAACATCAATTGGGGATGATTTGTGAAATTGTAGCTGGATTAGAATAAATGCGGATTCGGATAAATTAATTAACTCACAATTAATCAAAAGCCTAAGTTGCATTTTCAGACATCATCGGCCCCCGCTTATTTTCTGCAAACATCTTTATCATTCAGAAGAAAGATTGGAGGAGTTTGGTAATTTAGCAACTTGCATTAAATAATCCCTATGCATGGCCAACTGTTTTAAGTGTAATCAATCTTGACCCTTCCCCTATGCTACTGTTGCAGTTTTGCCATGTCATTCAATCCTAAGTTGGACTCTGTTAAATGACATTTACAGATAAAAAAATTCTCTCTTTACTTTTCCAAGCTCACACATTTAGAGCACGTTAAATTCATTAAAAAAAGGTCATGGAAACAGTTCACAACTTTCAAACAAAATGAAATGAGGATTTATCGAAAATTAGCCTTTCCTTTAGTATTATTTTATTTAAAACATGTTCTTAAAATTGAATCCTTATTTTTACTTGAAATAATTTGACTAGTGTTTTATGAAATAAATGCTGAATTGCTAACTAATTTTGTCTGCATTTAAATTGAAGCATCATTATTCATAGTTTTAGTCACTCAATTTGCTTTTCCAAAAAGATAAGCAACATTCAGTCAAAGTATTATGTGGTTTTGTCTAGTGAATCCCTACACAATTCTCGTTTCTTCCTTTAAAATGTTTGTTTTCCTTTCTTATTTTTCATGTGCGCCTCTGGTGTCATACTGTGGTTTTCTAATCTCGGTTTTCAATTTGCGACTAATAATTGGGGTCAATAAAATTGCTTGACAAGCGGGAAGATTTGTATTGATTGATAGGATGCTTAAGAAGAAATGCTCAATTATTGTATCCCAACTTGGTCCTAAAAAACAACTATCTTTAAAAAATGAAGCATGGAAAATGTGGAATTTTTGTAATTTTTTTAATGTGTCGGAATCTTACAAATGTACGTTTTTAATGTAGCCTTAATTTTCTGGAATTTTAGGACTAACTCAGTTTGGCATTTTAGGGCTATCGTTTACGTTCATTTATGTTCGGAAGACAAGAAAATGATTTTGCATTTTAATCGAATGAGTGTCAATTTATTGTGAATTTGAAATGAGGATGAATAAGTTAGTGAACTTTTTAAAATAAGTTAATTGCATGACAGCATTTTTAACTTTTTAGTATCCACCACAGTCTCCACGTCCAGTCTGGCAACACTGAAGGGATGAGCAATTGCCTGGACATCTTTGGTTCGGGTCACAGGAGAATGCAGTGCCTGTGCAAGTCCAGAATCCCTTGTAGATACACTTGCAAGCAAATCCCTCCGGTGGGGGTTTGGAAATCATGCACCCGCCGCGATGGTAGTCACAATCGCACGATGGACCACGGGCTACAAACGAAATCCAACCAATCAGAAATCAGAAGTTAGTTCCCGCCTAAGTTTGGTCAAATTTTAGTCATTTCCTACTTACGAGCATTTGGAACTGGTGGACGTGTGGTGATTGCGTCGACAAGGGTGAGTCCTTTAGGTTGGAATTTGATGGAGTTTGTCTTGAGGACTTTCTCAAAGACGGGAACCTTGGATTGCTCAATCAAAACTAAGTTGTAGTCACCAACTTGAATGTCTTGGATGAAGATTGGGGGATGGTCACCCTATTGAAATTAATTATAAAATAATAGTCATTAAGTTATTTTAACAACTTTTTAGTACTTTTTAAACTGAAATTGTTAGTTGATGACTTACAAAGATCGAGTTTGGGCGGAGAAGTTCTTCAACCTGCTTTGGGGTAGTTAGCTTCACTTTATACAGGAAGAAACGCCCGCTCTGCTCATTCTTGTCTGCTGCTGAAACTGCAGCTGCCAAAAAGAGGACAGCCAACAAGGAGAGTCGATTCATTCTTATTTGTCAAGAATATCTTCGGCTATGAGAGTGAAAATTAAACAGTTTGAAACTAGAAACTAGTGAATGAACCCAAACTCTGGGGTTTTATAGGGATGAATTCTGAACGCTTTGAAAAATGGAAAAGATTAGCCCAACAAAATTTGGAATTGCAGTGGAATCATTGCAGATTATGTTAAAAATGAAGAAATTGCCTCTTGCTGTATGTGCATTTTTCCGGTCATCGCATTTGCAAAACTCACACTCTGCACTCCTTTTGGTAGATTCTTTCATTCTGCAACACTCTTAGAAAAGATTAATGCGAAAAAACTTTGCGAAAAATAACAGCTCCAGTTTTAATCAACTTGTGGAAAGTAATCTTCCCTGAACAAGTCCAACTACAGCGTTGCAATTTATTAAGTTCACTTTAATCAGAAATTTTTAATTTTATTCCCCTCTCCTGAATTTCGTGACATGGAAGGATGGAGCCAACTAAACACTCATTTGGAAATCTACTTCATTTGACCGGGTGGAGAAGATGTATACATCTTCTTTTCAGTTTTTCAGTTTAGAAATCGACTTAATACGTTTTATTTGTCAATTCTTGTAAAATCACTCTACGGGTTAGTTTTCTAAGGCAATAATCGCCGTGAACGACAAAAATTTAGAATCCTTGCCGTTCGGATGGACGAATTATAGCACAAAAATCAATACAAGATTTGGACCCCGCGCGTTTTTTTGCCAGTTGGAATCTGATTTTAACCTCGAATTATGCATGTAAAGTCCGCTTCACATGACCAACAACCAAATTCCAACCCGCGAAAAGTCGTAAAATTTATGCGATTGATCTTATTTCTTCTTGATTGATGATTCTTATTTTTTCTAAATTGAATTGAGATTTTATTGTATAATTTTCCTTTCCAATTATTAATAGCGATATGTCCATTTTATAGTCTCTATCCTCAACTGTTGGACATTCTCATTACAAAAAATAAATGTTGTCAAAAGCAGGATTTTAGCTCCCGAATGATAACAGAATGTGAACAAAACGCAGAAATTCACTGCAATAGACTAAAACTGGCTAAATATATTGAATTATTGACAACACTGTGAATTCTTATAGCTCGCTCATCTTGGAACCCCGCGATAAACCCCCAATTTCATCGAATTTTTAAACGTCCAATTGCACTATGTTGAATCTAAATAATTTCAAAATTCCGTCCTATTCGCTGTAATATAAGATTTGGATGCACGAGTCATGAAATGCGGTTCACATTTTCGAAAAAGCGATGCAAGACAAGGGATGCGGTTCACATTTTCGAAAATGTGACGCAGGACATGCGATGCGAAAATTTATTTGCCGTGTGAATTTAGCTAAATGTAACCTCTTCAGATTTGTGGTCAATTTAGAAGCAACAAACAACCTTTTCGCGTCCCCTAGTTAAGCATAAAATTTTGATATTTGAAAACTCTTTGATAATCACAAAGAAGAGGAGCGTTAGCTATTTATCCTTTGGGATTTTGGGGCTGTCTGTTTATTTCTGAATTGATCGTAACAGAACCCCTAATGAGGCTTCCTACTTTTAAGAGTCACGCTATCTTTGTGTGAATTAAGTAAACAAACCATTAATAAAAACCTTGACAATTTTTTCAAACGTCAAAGTTCTGCGCAATATATAATTGTCAATCATTGTATCCATATTGTAGGCTCATTTTCCTAATGGCAAAATTGATTAACAAATTCATCATATTTGCCCTCATCCTACCAACAACGGCAATTAATTACAACACACTCTACAAAGATTTTGAAGAATGTCGTTTAATTATTTATCAAAATCCGTCCATCGATTTTGAACCCCTGCATTTACCAGCTACAGTGCCTGGCATAAATTTTGCTCTTTTCGTTTACCGACCGGTTCAACAATTTGGAATTCCACATTTAAAACCCAAAGTGGATTTACACGAACGTTTGAAGAAAAGGAAATTTTGCACTACGCATTTCCTCATTTATCCAGAACTATCAAATACGTACGGAGACACCCGCACAAGGGATCCTAATTGTTTTCACCTGGAAGCGTGGGTCGCACTTGCCCAGTTTAGAGATGGACGAGACTATTTAATTATCGTTGTTGGTGATAGTAATAAATTCTGTCACCATTACAGATATTGGGATAAGCACAGCAATAATATTATACTTCATCAATCATACCCCTGGGCGGAGATTCAAATTAACTCCAACTTTACTATGCAAGCTGCAACGAGAGTTCCCCTAACATGTCCTGGCATTTCCTCCGTAAAAGCTTGTTTTTTATTCACTAAGAGGAATCTCACCTTAAATGGTACCGCCTTTATACTTACCCCTGCCCAGGGGGTTAATGGCTTATATTACAATACTTTTCAAGGTTTTCGGTTTCCAAAATTTTTAAATTCGACGCTACGGTTTGACATGGAAAACTTGGCGGGACCACCCTTCAGAAATTCTAGCCTTTCATTTAATTTTAAATTTAACATGCTTGCGCTTGGAGCACTAAACGTTTTTATTACACCATCCCGTTTCGAACATTTAAATGTGCTTAGCAAATTCCTTCAAAAACTCTGCCTTCCAGCTATTAAACACATTGAGGGAAAAGAAACTCTTGGGAAAGTGGTGGACGAGTATGGTCGGTTTGATTTCTTTGTAACTGGTAGAACATGGAGAACATTTACGACCAAGCACGGAGTCTCAAAAATCACCAGTTATGCATTTTATTTAAATCCTTACGATCTGTATACGTGGGTTACAACTCTTGTTTTTACATTTACACTTCCCCTGACAATTTACTACGTAGCTAAATTTTATCGTGTTCCCAACCCACGAGCAGCACTGGAGTATTCCTTAATTGTTAACATTGCAACACTTCTCCACGTCGCACCAAATATTCACGGAATGTTATTAAATGGTAGATTAAAACGGGCCTTTGCGTGTACAATTAGAATTTGGTTGTTTTCATTAGTCGTTATTTTGGAAGCATACATTGGAGTTATAGTGGGTCACCTCGTAGTTCCGCTTCCTTGGAACCGAAAATGGCACTCGTTCAAGGAATTCAACGAATTTGCAGTCCTCGGTTCTAACGCGTTAGAGAAGTTTGAGGAGAGTTTGGGCTTAATAAGACAAAATAATGGAACATATATAAAGTGGCCTGAAAATATTACTGATACCAGTCACACGTCTAAACCGGCAGGGGACTTCATTTTCTGCCAATGCATTGAAAATTCACTTCAGGACAGCTGCGGAAAACGTCGGGAAAGCATTGAATATTGTAAACGTTTTTACGCCAATTTGACTGCTTATAATATTTTGGCGGAAGATTTGTCGAACATGGGTCTAAGTGACGAGTATTGCACCCGCTATTTCCCGAGTGGAAATGAGGGTAAATCAATTCCTTGTTTTCCTATTAAGGAGCACTCGAGACTTCTAGTTATATCTGGTGGTACTACTGGCGTTACTCGGAAATTATTGTTTTTGAATACTGAAGTACTTCGAGACAGTTTGCTTACAAGGAATTTATCAAAGTATATCAGTAATACCTACAATGCTATCGCCAAAGGCGCCCGAGCAGTTTATTTTGATGATGCTGACATAGTTGCAGAGTTGGAGTCCTACGCAAATGAAATTGTAACGTCAGACCAAGTTGAGCATTATATGGGAGAGTTAGAAAAGGACATGACAGGAAACGTTAAATGAGTATTTCTCAGAGCAACACTTCAAATCCACCACTATCAAATAAGAAATATTCGTGAACACATTATGAGACTAACTGAGAGCGGGACTTTCCAGTTGTATAAAATTTGGCACCAAATACTAAATACCCCTTTCGAAATTCAAGCCAGAAGGAGGGATCACCGTTCAAGTCAGCCCAAACCCCTGAATGAACAAATTTGTATTCGATTTTTATTATTTACAATGTCTGTATTACATTGGGAACGGTCGGAATGTTTTTAGAACTAAGCTGCTTTTATCGATTTTTAATTCAACAGGTTTTGTGGAAACGTCTTCACCGAACTTATCAATCAGTATTTAAATATAGTGGGAGGATTTTTCTTCTCCGGCGAATTTCACTCTAAACGTGCAACTATCAACAGTGATTTACTGATCAAATATCGACCACAGTATGACGTTTGGAATAGTCGTAATGTGCAATTAGCAATGGCTGTTAATGCGACGAGTTGGTTCCTTGCTTGCCCACTAAGCGGTCAAACTTGTTCGGATCCAAATTCTACTTCCTTAGAAAATCACCAAGAAGGTTAATAATCCCACAAATGGGAATTGACGGATTTGAGGACTTACAGGTTTGGTACCAGTACTGAAGGATTTTGAAGTGACGGATTTTGGATTGACAGTTTTGGGGACTGTCATATTTGTTACTGACGGATTTGAGTTGTGACGGAAAATAAGCAAAGTATGAATGGATCTAAAAGTGCTCAAGCAAAAATTTTTTAATCTAACAGAAGGACACCCGTACCGTTTTGAGGCCATCCCTGGTTATATTTTCTAGCAATAAAGATCAATTTTCCAGTTAAATTATTTTGTAGGAAATAATTGTTTCCAAGTTGTTTAGTTGTTTGAAAGCAGTCATAAGCTCCAAAAATTACCAAAGAATTAAGGTGATGGTTTTATTCCCATTGGCATTTGTTGAGTTGGACAGAGTCTACATTAGTTTTGGTCAAATTTGGGAAAGTAAAAGGCGCAACAAGAACTTTTGGAAAAGAGTATATTAATAAACTTTACCAATTTAATTAACGTCTCGTAGTTCTTTCCACACTCTACGCTTTTGATGGTTTCCAATTATTTTGATATGCTGTTGAAATTATTTCTGGAAGTAGGAAGTCCTTTTTGTAGATGGATGCGCAAGCAATTCATTTTTTGGAGGAATTCTGGTACGAAGTATACCCTTTTTGTTTTTTGTTTTACAATTTCAGAAAAATATTGGGCCACGATTCAGACAATGTTCGATGAATTGGAAGGTGTTTCGATTTAAGATAAACGGTTGAACATTTTAAGTAAAATGTTGGAGGCATTCAATGCCACTCTTATTTATTCTTGACAAATTACACAAACCTGGGAATTCGTAACTTCAATATTCATTTTGTATATATACCTAACCTAAGCTTATTATACACAAGATTTATGGCACAGAAATGTTTCACTAGAAATGTATTCACCTTTTCAGCTCTGAATTAGAATTGGTTGTTTTCCCTTGCGACTAACATTGTGGAATTTAACTGATTACTAAGGACTACATTTCTTGATTGGAATACCTGGTAATTTTTGGTAGCTTTGAAAATGTCCGGCGACAGAGTTTAGTTTTGGCTTTCGAAACGTAATTTTGGAATTAGAAAGTAGCACAATCTGACAACTATAAATTGAAAACAGCTTAATACTATGAAGCAAGATTCATCTCCTTTTCCGCAAGGGCGCTTGTGACACTCCATGCGCTCAAAAGAAATTTGCTTTCTCTTTCCAGTCTTCGTGCAGAGGACAGATCTGCCGAGGGCGAGAGATCAACTTTCTCCGGAAAAAAATCTCGACAGAGGGGCACCACAAACTCCTTCCCTCGA
>JAQIYD010000226.1:0-10427 GCA_034699565.1 Anurida granulata
CCGACGTGAGAAATCGGGTTGTTCCGGAATTGCAAGTGTCCACTTTATCAGCATGTGACATGGACAAGGAAGGGGGATTTGGGCCCAAGGGAACAACTACTCACTGGTGGTGGGTTTAGTAGAATGACCACCACCTAAAACTTGAACAAAGGGACGACAAAACCCTCTTTGTCCTTGGTAAAGACGAAAGGTCAGTCCAGGTATTCTTTTGGAATGGGAGCAAGAAACGATTTCAACTCCAACTGGAAACTGTTAGTTTTTCGCGTGAGAGTTTTCTCTCAGTTCCGTAAATGATTCTTTCGGTGATTTGTTAAATTCGCAATATCTTTCTCTAATCTGATTTTTAATTTTAATCGAGAATTGGATTGAAGGAAAAAGTGTGAGAAACAATGACGTTCAGAAAAACTTAAAAAAGAAAGAAAAAAGTTTGTTTACAAACAACCAAACAAACAAACAAGTACCCTTATATTCCGCCGCCAAAAAAATTGGAAAAGTCGCTCGTGGGACCACCCAATAAGGGGTGGGATTTTTAAAATTTACTCGTCCTGGGGCTACTAATACTGATACTACTAATATTACTTCGGGCCCTTCTTCAACGTATGGGACGCTCGTTGGGATTTACGTGTCCTCTATGGGGTGGTTCCCATTTAAGTAGAAATTAATGTTATGAAGTCCCACCAGAGGACAATATTTCAATAGAACTTTGTTCTTAAAACATTATTTTATCATTTCTACCAATCATTTTCATCGCGTGCTCCTGAATTCAGGAAGTTTCAATTGAAACCTGAACTCCAAAATCAGGATTTGTAAAAGTAAAATCATAAGCTACAAATGCTGAATGTGAATATAAATGTGTCTAATTTATAATGTTCCTTTGAACCACATTCCACGGAGCCGATGAAGTCCAAAATATTCGAAGATTGAAGGTAAATTCTTTTTTATTCTCCTAATAACCTACTAGTTAGCTGACATTGAAAGCTTTTGGAAAAATTGATAAAATTTAAGTTAATTATACAAAATCTTCATGTGGAAACTTGGGTTGCTTTGAACTATAACCCTGTGAGTCATCGAGATTAACGTTACAAATTTTATCACTTTCAAACTTGTTAAGTGAATTATGGCTTTTCAAAAAGGATACACTTTTACCTAAGCCAACTCAGAAGTGCATCTTCAAGAGAGTGATTACACAATACTTAAAATGACCTTTGTGACAGATGTTCTCCCGAGGGGGTTGCGCAATGCTTATGTTGGTATCTAATGAAGAGATAACCCAAAAGCTTCCACTTTTCCACATCTGCTTTGTTATTATATTGGGGGACTGGAAGAATGAGAGCATAAACCATCGTCTTCTTTCGGTCCTTGTTATTTTCAAGACCTTCAACGCCTGTTCCTAATTCCAAATGTTTGGAAGTCGACTCGTAGATCTTTCTTCTACTTGCAGTTTCCTGATGTGCCTTCTCCATGGTTGTGAAATGGTTAAGAGATTTACGCAGTTAGTTGGGGCCAAGTCAGAGTCTTGGTGGGTTGTCATCCAAGTATCATAGATCGTGCAAATGACAAAGTTGAAGAGTGACCAAGATGCCTTGGTGAAGTTTAGTATTAATTTTGGATATCTTTTGAAGAAAGACAGAACTTGGCCAATAATGAAGTTTTATCACAGCAGGTAGTGTTTAAAACAATAAATTCAGTTTTTGAAATCGAGCTAAACTTTAGTCACAGTAAAATAATGGATTTTATTTTTACAGATTTCTTTGTTCCATCAAATGATTTCTTCAAACTTCGAAACAAAAGAAAAATTTAAAGCAAGCCTCTTCAGGAGCAACTTCTTTGATTTTGTTCCGGGAATAAAAATGGTTGGTAATTTTTTTGTTATCATTTTTGTTTATTGAATTCTCGAAATTTAAATTGAAAAGATGACTTTTTTTCTTCAGATCTAAGATCCACTTACACTTGAATTTGCACTACTCCCAATTGATTCCATCTTCGGGAATTCCGCATGATCTCGAATCGTTCTGACTCTTTACCTCTCGGGGAAATACTCACTTTCCTTTTCTGACATGATTACCAGAGACTTCGATGTCGACAAAAGGAGAATGAATTAAGTTGATAACTCAATCGCTGTTCAAGTAAGACAAAGACTAGAAATATGGACAGGAGGCCATTTTTCTGACGTTGTAAGTACAGTAATTCGGCATTTATTTTATTTGGCGCAAACAAAGTAATACAATAAACTTTTTGTGTTAATCAGCCTCATCGAGTGCGTCCAAAAAAGAAAATTGAAAAAAATGGCAGAACTTGAAAACAAAGTCGAGCATTCTCTCTCCATGCTGATGCAAAATACAAATTACATTGCTGGAAATCAAAATTCAACAAGTTTACTCACCTGCCTCACAATTGGGATGCAGTTAAGGAATCAATAACCCTATTAAAAATAATTTCCAACGCCAAGTTAACTCTTCAAAAAATTACTTTGATTTAAGAACTTAAAAATTGAAATGTCGCATCTAGACTACCAATACGTCAACCTTAAGGAAAATTATGACGCAAATATTTACACTTTCGAATTCGATATTATTTGAATTTGGACAAAACACTGATACACA
Source organism: Anurida granulata (assembly GCA_034699565.1). Taxonomy (NCBI): domain Eukaryota; kingdom Metazoa; phylum Arthropoda; class Collembola; order Poduromorpha; family Neanuridae; genus Anurida; species Anurida granulata. Next base: position 2,604 of record JAQIYD010000226.1, read on the forward strand.
ATTTTAACTTTTACAATCTTTTGTGATTTCGCAAGATTGTAAAGCGGAAAATCGAAAGGGTTGATTGGATTAGTGAGTAGGTATTCAAGCACTTCATATTCGGCCGGTTAGTAGAAAAAAGTCTATGAAAAAAACCGCGCGCGAATTTAAAAAGGATCTAAATACTAAATTGTAAAACTCTCCCATTTAAATTACACGGTAATAAATTTTCCAAATTGAAGAACGATTGTATGAAGTTAAAAGTCCGGGCACCAAACCTTCACCAGACGTATTTTTGGATCTGGAACTTAAAATTCTCTCTCGAAGTGGAGGTCCCTTTTGAGTTTTTGTCGATTTTCTCTTTTCTATGCTCCTCCTACTAACCGGCCGAATATACGGCTGAAACTCTAACTAAACTAAAACCTACTTAAAATGTTGTACACCACTCGCTTTTTCGCAAGTCGCCATTCCACTTTTACTCCGAGTGCGTTTGTTTCTATGAAAGTGTTTGTGTTGCCAAAAGCGACATGGGGTTTGTGATTCTTTCAATATTGTTCTTGATATGTCAAAATAAGGATCCAAGCGGCAGCAGACAAAAAATCCTGAAATAAAAAGTTAAAGTCAACAGTAGTGGTATACCCGATGACATTTGCGTAAAAGCGTATGAGCGTAATGGGATGACTGCTGCCGGATAGGATTCCTATCCCATGCGATTTCTATTAGGAAATTTACGGTAGGTCACAAGACCCAACTAACCTCAGATAAGAGATAAGCGTCCTCATGCTGCACACCAGCTGCTAAAAGTATGATGATTTCAATGCTAACCTTGCAATGAGAAATACTTTTACTTTAATTTATGCGGTCTTAACAGGACAATTTACAGTAACCTTGATGTGAATCCTTGGTGGTGTAAAATGAAACGAAACCCTGAGAATCAAAATAGCAATTCTTTTTACTCAACAAGTTTTAGCAAGTAAGTAAGTTTTGGAGTTTTATCGTTAAGGTTTCTAACCCTTCATGGCCCACGTTTGCAAACGTGGGTGCGGGTCATTTCCAGAACAATCTTGTTTTCATTTTCCAATTTTGTGATTTTTTGTCACTGCTCCTCGGAAAAAGTATTTTGAAAATAAAACCATGTCCCGATATTTTTCAAATTCAGTTTTCAAATTTTAGTAAAAAGTAGAATCCAAAAGATAGTTGGAAAAAGTATTTCGAAAATAACACCAATTTCAAAACAATGTATTTGAACCAATTGCGAATTGTGTTCGATTTTGGTGAAATGGGAGCTTTCACAAACGTGTATTTTTGATTGGTTTGACTGTTCCCATCGTTTTCAAATTCAGTTTGCAAATTCCAGCAAAAAGTAGAATCGAAAAGATAGTTTGTAAAAGTATTTTGAACTTCACATACCAAGAATCAGTTGGGAGGATGCTGGTTTAGGTCACAAGACAGCAGTAACCTCGGATAAGAGAAAAGCGTCGTCCCATGTGGATGTGTGCGATGCTGCTGATAGTGCAGTTGATAACACTCATTTTGGTTAAGAAAAACGATTTAGACTAAAAGTATGACGATTGCGAATTTAGCAACTCTAGTCTTAACAAGACAAACTTGGAGCAAGTTTGATATGTATGCTTGCTCGAATAAAAAGAAAATAAACCCTCTTTGCTGGTTTAAGCTTCATTGTAATTCATTTTCACCAAAAACTTCAAAGGGTAATATCATTTGACATTTGCAAAGGTGACAACCTTTGATAAAGATTAGAACGTTTCAGAAAATTGGCAGATGAATGAAATCAATCAAAATTGTCGACTAGGCTTTTTCCTCATATTAAGTTCAAAAGCACTTTTAAACACATATTGCGAACGTATATGTAAATATAATCAAACTGAATTATAAAGCAACGACTAAGCGATTTGAATTCACTACTTAAATAAACGGAATAAATAGGTTCACGTTTTTAAGTTGACTGCTTAGTTTCGAGTTTGAATAAGAGTGAAATGGCAAAACGAACCTTTGACTACTCCATCCAAAGAAGAAAATTTGTAGAGAATACAGTGGTCCTCAATACGATGAGCTAACTTGCTCGATTAATCAATGCTACCGAGATGAGAAGTGTCCAACCTGCTCAGTCAAGTTTCTAAATCGCTTTCAACTTCCAGAGCATATTTTCACCAAACACCCAGAATTCTATGACATCCCACATATCGGAGAAGGAAAACACAAGAAAGAAATTCCAATACGCTCACACATCGATATCCTTGGAGCTGTTTCCAACTACTACGCTAAAATGAGACCATTTGATTGTAACGATACAACATCGGAATTTAACTTTTCGAAGCAGTCAGAAACAATGCACCCGTTATGCTAAATGAGAGTGTCAAAAAGTACAAGAATTTTCGAGTGTTTTTCCACCTCAATTGTAAAGTCATAAACGAAGATGACGAGGGACCATAATATTACAAGGAAATTGGAAACTTTACAACATTCTCCCATTTAGTCTTTACCAAACATACCATCCCAAAAGTTTGGAGTCTGATTTGTCAACAATTTGCATCCAGAATTGAATCACTTTGGTTGATGTTGCTTTAGGTCCTTAGCAACCTAAGTTAAGAGATAAACGTCCAATAAAGAGAACCAAAATAGTATAAATGTTTTACTAAGTGTTTAAGCTGATCAACATGGTTAACTATGTTGATAAGTAAGTGTGATCGTTAAGGTTGACTTATCCCCGGAGGGTTGGCGTTTATAGGAATTAAAATTCCCCTTCCACGGCCACGGTCGGATTCGTTGAATGTCTGATCTTGCGAAAATGTCAAGTTCGCGAACTCCACCAGTAGCAGATGTTGAACCCACCTCCGCTCGTGCCAATCCAGTGGGTGATGTTGACATTTCACCCCCTTGGTCTCCTGTTCCAATTCTGAGACGAGGGCTGGGATCGACCTCAGAGTAAGGAGGAGGCAGTCCTTCCAACTCGTGAATGCCTAACCTTCCCTTGCCTTCCGTAACCTTGAACCTAACTTTCAATTTTTTAATTTTCTTGTTTAGTGCGAAAATTTCACTTAGGTGAAACTCGCACTCGTCCCTATAGATGTCCCGTTCTCCGGCTAATTCAAAAACATCATTTTTGAATTGCACGTGTGCAGCTGAAAACCGTTAAAATTCAAGATGAGAAATAAATGAAATTAATAAAAATGAAATTTATGAAAATTTTCTTACTTATTAGTTGTTCAATGACGTTTACAGCATTCTGCAAATCTCCAACTGACGGTCCAGTGTTCATTTTAAAGTTGCCGACTTAGCAAAGGATAAGATTTCAAAGCAACCGACCGATTTGCTCTTCCTTCCAATCCGAATCCGGGCATCTAATCCGAAGAGATTGCTTTTCGTTGATGATTGCGTACTTGATCCTGCTCACTGCAGTTATGATGGTTTGTTGGTCATGGTCCTCTCAGGTCATAATGCAGTCAGCATTGAATTTGAATAATTAGAATTTCCTTTTAACGGAGAACTTATACATCTAGATTTGTCCTTTATTCTCGGCGGGGCTCGTGGGACAAAGTCTGTCCCTTGGCAGGTCATACCCCCACCTGAGTTCTGGGATAGGGATTAGAGTGCTCCTGGTTTTGACTGTCGCAGACGCTTCCGAGATACAAAAATGGGGTAGGGGTCAATGACATTAATTCACACGTTTCCTTAATTTCATCTTAAGGGGATCCTGATTGATGAAACGTTGCCAACTGAAATAAGTAGCAAAGGTGGATCTCTACTTGGGATGGTTGGCTCTACGCCAAACTTCATCGCACTTGTTGTCAAGGTATCCACGGGTCCACGTATCCACGGGTATCCACGTATCCAAGGTCAAAGGGCATCACGTCTTATTTCCTTCATATTTCCCAACGTCAAGGTGTTGTCCGTCTTTGCTTCTTCAACCATCCCGTCGTAAAGAACATCTTTTGTTGCTTTAGAGTCCGGCGATGTGGAGTGGTAAAAGGCGTTGTCAAGAACATGTCGCTGTTCCACGAGTAATTAGCTGTTCCACGATCGATTTCATGAAAACCTGAAATAATATAATGAGATTAGTTTTAGCAAGATTAAGCATGAGATGTAAAGTACCTCAAAATTATCATTTTCATGACAATCGGCCTTTTCGTCGCTCTTCCTGGGCCACCAAGGTGACCCTAATCTTGGGTGATTAAGGATCTCTCTCTCCCTCCACTAACCCGACCTTCCCCAAAGAAGCCAAGTCTCCAGGATCTTCCTTTAAGCCCCAATAAACTATTTGTCCACCTGAGAGGTGTCCAGTGTTGCTTGGTTTATTAGAGAAAGAGATGGAGAGTCGCGAGTCTGGTGTTGGGGTCATCGAAGAGTCGGCGGAACCAGGCGCCTCCAGAGAGTTTCGGTCTGAGTTGCACTCTTCATCGAGCTAGTTATTCTTAGTAGTAAGATCCAGGACCGTCTAATTGAGGGGGTGACAACTTATCACCTAAATTGGTATAATTTTTCAAACCACTCAAGCACTTTGTTACATCAATTTGTTGGCCTGTGGCTTCCTGTTTTAATTCATTTCAACAAGATTCTCTGCTTACAAACCTCCAAACTCTTTATATGCACATATTTATAAATATTCGAGCAATCAAGTTGTAGAGTAATTAGTTAAGTATGATATCTAAGAACATAACCAAGACAGTTTTAACATTAATTTAATAAACAATGATACACCTGCATTTCCTGCAAGCTATGTGTAACAAATCAAGCTCAAGTTTGAAACAGAATAGCGGACGGCAAACATTTACTTCCCATATGTTGTAAGTCGATCTTAATATCATTAAACTCTAAGCCGTAAAATCTACCTGAGGTGGCCTCAAATCAAATTACTACATTATACCAAAGTTAGTGATATGGGTATGAGTTTTTCTACTCCAATTCACAAATAGAGAGCTTCCTCCCATAAACATACATACACTAGTGTGGCGCAATTAACAATTTTGTTGAAGAGTTAAGGTCTTACCCCCCAATATTGTTCCATTCGGTGAGAAAAAAATTATGTACAAGTTTCATCCGGATCGGTTGACATTTAGAGGTCGCGCAAGGTCACCAAAGTTTCCCCCACAAAGTTTACGGGCAGAAAGGCCCGACAGTTGTTTTGCAAAATTACTCGTACTGTAGTGAACCCAAAAAAAAATTCAAAGGGCGTCAAAGGTCATCAAAACAAAAAACTATACTACAAGGCAAAGAATCGCCTCCTTTAATGTCAGGAAAAATTGAGGCATAACTCATAATACATTAATGATGTAATTATATTTCAACATTAATGTTTGGTGACCATTTTTTGCCTTGTAGTATAGTTTTTTGTTTTGATGACCTTTGACCCTAGTAACTCCCGAAGCGGAAATGATAGGTCAAAACGGATTGCAGATTCGGAATCAGCAGAAAAAACTGATTGAATTCGTGTGGTAAATTTTTTTTGGGTTTACTACAGTACGAGTAATTTTGCAAAACAACTGTCAGGCCTTTCTGCCCGTAAACTTTGTGGGGGAAACTTTGATGACCTTGCGCGACCTCTAAATGTCAACCGATCCGGATGAAAGTTTTACATAATTTTTTCTCACCAAATGGAACAATCTTGGGGGGTAAGACCTTAACTTTTCAAAAAAATTAAATTTCCCATTGCTAATTGCGCCACCCTAAAACATACATACAAAGTTAGTGATGACATTTGACTTCAAATTCTTGAGAGCGAAATCAAATGCCGAAGTCGAACTTGAAACCTATTAACAATTCATCACGAGCAACATTGATTAATCGGAACGGACGATATTTGACTTTAATGAGTATACCAATTTTACCACCTAAGTAAAGCTCTTATTGCACCGAGTCAATGATGGGATTTCAGGAAATGCAAAACCTTAAACATTTTGAATACGATTACGTTAAATCCGATCAAAACTTTAATAAAACTTAAATTGTACATATTGATACACTCTAATGATTCAAAAGCTTATCTCCGTAAATTAACTTGGAGTGGAGTTAACAAAACTAAAATAAAATAAGTCTCACTAACCCGATGTTTATTTCACTTAGTATAGTGTTTAATAATTATTATTAAAAGATTTGATTAAATATTCTTATTGAGAATTAGCTATGTAGTATGGAGTTTTAGCCTGGAGGTTGTGGACCAATTCCCCTTAGAATAAAATTGTATCTGTAAGCATTACGTGAGAAAAATTCAAGTGTCTCACGTGCAAGGTTGAGTATTAGTAAAACAAAATTTGCATATGCCGGAGAGCACTTTCTATGGAAATAAATTACAACTTGTTTTAGAATCATTGAGGATTAAAATAACCGATCGTCGCTAGAAAAGACTAAACATATTTCTCATTCAGCGTTGCTTCATCGGATTATTCTATAACCAAGCAAATTTTTTCAGTCCTGATGAATTGAATGATAAAAATGACAGATGATAGCGAAGAATTTAACTACTATTTGCAAAATGATGAATTTAGAATCTGTGGTTTCTATTTGGATTTATATATCTCCCATTCCTTTTTTATTACAGCCTCCCTTGGTCCCCAGTCTCTTGTTGGTAGAAATGAGGATTTCAGTGTCTGAAATTTTTTTAAATGCTTTTGAAATTCATGTTTGCTTTAAACAACACAAAGAATTAACTCACTTTTATCCAAGTATCACCCTTGCTTGTCATCAGAGTTTGAACAGCGAACACTGGAACAAGTAATAAACAAAATCCGGCAAGAATCCATCCGCACGCTGTATCGAAATGATTGATTATGTAAACTTTTGATAAAAAATTAAATTACATTAAACGCGGAATCATAAAATGTTACCGATCGCAATTGTAGGAAAGTCCGTATCGTTGTGTTGAACATTTTCATATTTTACCATTGAATAAACGAATATTACAGATAATGAGATTGGAACGAAGTAGCCCCAAGTAAACCTCCAGAACCACCCAATTTTGATGTTGAGCATGAATTCAATGTCCTTGCAAAAATTGTTGAGTCCGTAAACCCAGGAAATTCCAACAACTTCCAGAGTGGCAAGGATGTAAATTGTGAAGTTTCCACCAAAACTGTCTACCAATGTCAGCATGAACTGTCCACCCTTAGGAAACAACGTTTCTAAAATATGGTTAACTGTAATAAAAATTCTCAACAAAACTTTACCGGTGTGAGATAAATAAGCCCCACAAGGAAGCAAGCAGCACAGGAGATTGATGTGATCAAAGTTTTGTTAAGTTTTGGCAACTGGTCACAGATTACGGTGATGATGGCCATTTGCCACGAAACGGCACTCCCAACTCCCAGAGCAAAGAGCATCAGGAAGAAAAGCACCGCAAAGAGCTGATCAACATTTAGAAATTGTACTTTTGAATTAATGCAAGGTGTGCGTGTGTCATTTTGAGTTCTACCTGGGGAACCCAGTCGAATTTTGAAATTGCATCAGCGTATGACACGAAGATGAGTCCTGGACCACTCTTGGCAACGGCTGAAACATCAATGTCCAGCTCATGTGCCAAATTTCCAAGAATCGCAAATACCGTGAATCCAGCAAACAAACTGGTAAAAGTGTCCGCCAGGCTTACAATTATTGCATCTCTAAATCAAACAAGTCCGTTTTGTTTAATTTTGTGAAAATAAAAGAGTAAGCACCAATCACCATTTCAAACTGAACACTTTCCATTTTCCTCAACTTTCAAACTGAAGTGTCTACATTTTCCAAAAGAAACTTGCGTCACAAATTAAGGAAAGTTTATTTCCTACCTGTATACATTATGCCGAAATGGGTTATAAGATGCGTACATAATGATTGGACCAAATCCAGTTGACA
>JAQIYD010000227.1:0-10413 GCA_034699565.1 Anurida granulata
AATGGGAATTCTATTAGCTCCCCTCAAAAAACCATAAGCATACTTTATAGAAATTACAGTAGTTGTGCCTAGCACTGAATCGTCGACATCGAGGCACGACGAGAACTCATAATGGTTAGATGTTTTTCATGATTTATGGATACAAATTCTTTGTGGTGCCAACAATACACAAATAACATGTTTAAAAAATTCTTTGGAAGCTGACAACCAATCTTGTTGTAGTCCCTGCTATTTGACTTTTGTTTTTTTGCCGGAAATTATAACAATGCGATGGGCCAAATCATGGAATAATTAAATAACTAGAATAACTTGTATCCCATATTGAGAAACTTTATATTTTTTCACCGATGATGGTAGTAGTTTATGAACTTTCTTGGTGCAAATAAGATTATTCTAAAGAAAGCCTACAATACATCAATTTAAGCTTTAAACGTTGTTTTCTCTCTTTACAAGACAATGAAATATACGTGGTTATTTCTAGCAGTGATTTGGCCAGGTTTCTTACTTAAATTTACTCTTAAACTTTTGTTTTGAAATACACATCTACTAAGCGTTAATGAATATTTTTACTTTGCAGTGGCAAATGGAGCACTCAAACCTCCACCGGGGTTTAAACCAAGTAAATTTTAATCCACCAGATAAAAATCTAAAATAATCGGAAGAAAACGGCTTACTTTACCAGAACTGAATCCGCCAGAAATTTTACTTAATGGCGCCAGAAATCAAACGCCAGATAAAAATCTTAAAAAATCGGAAGAAAATGTATTAATTTGCCAGAACTGAATTTGCCAGAAATTTTTCTTTTTGGCACCGAAAATTAAGCCAACGGCAGACCGACGTAGTAAATCACCGAAGCACCAATTATTCACAATCACCGTTTATTAACACTACTTAAAATCTTCTCTTAGAAAGTCTGCTAATTTAACATTCTTGTCTTAATTAATTGGGCCAGAATAATCGCACAATTTCAAATCAACTTCGTATTTATTTTTATTTTTCAACGTAAAAGCAACGCGATACTTTTTGACTCTGCAGCTTTACATTTGTCCTTTTTTATTTACATAATTTTACGCCAAACTTCACTCTATGCTTGCAGTACTTTTTAATTTCCTGGTAAATCAATAGCCTCAAAGTTTTGCGAAAATAATTGCCAAAAGTAAATTTCTGGCAAATTCAGTTCTGGCAAATTAAGGCATTTTCTTCCGATTTTTAAGATTTTTATCTGGCGCCTGATTTCTGGCGCCATTAATTAAAATTTCTGGAGGATTCATTTCTGGTAAATTAAGACGTTTTCTTTCGAGTATTTAAGATTACCTTCCGGTGCCTTAATACACACTCGATTTTTAACCTAGGCATGTTCATTGAGACAAAATGAAGTTTTCTGTAAGATTTAAATTTCCTCACTGACTATTCATGAAATTGAATGGCAAAATTTAAAAAAAAATCAAATAGCAACCTTATTGGTATACCCTGTTCTCCACTGAGAATATTCCATAGATTCGAACTTTTATTCATGTTAACCAAATGTGATAAAGTTTTGGAGTCATTTTTGTGCTTAACATATTTAGCGTAGTGTTTTGGATGTAATGCTTTAGATGAATGAACATGTTGAATTGTATAAAAACTAAAGTAATAAAAAATAAATATTATTTGCAGAGGGTTCTGAATTTCTTGCAAAGGGACTGAATTGTAAGTTGTAATTGAACGGTTATCTCGGGTCTCCACTTCTTTTTCTTTTTTTTAGCTTCGAATTTTGCTACGAAGAGTGGAATAAAACTGTCAACTAAAGAAGTTGAAGAATGTTTCAAGCTAAATGGACTTCGTTTCACAAGAAGCCAATGCGAATCCAAAACAGATCCAAGACTAGTTTGCGCGGTCATATTTCGTAAAAACTCGCAAAACATTTGTACAAACCAGCCCAAAGAGACATCGCCATATTGTAGATGTGTAATCGGTAACCAATTGAGTTATTGTACCTACATTATAGTTCGCCTGGATGAAATGAGTGGTAGGACTTTTGTTTATATTTAATCAAGAATAATTATTTACAAAACCTTTTTATTTAAGTTCGTAGGTCATATACTGAACTAGGTGCTTACCTCATATTTTTGGAACGTTTAGAAAAAGCGGGATCACTATTTGGCGCTGAAACTGAAATTACAAGTGCCAAAGCCGAACTCGCTCAATTAGAAATTTACAGGAGTGCTTGCTACAAGAGCCTTGTAAGTCCCTTATTAAATTTGAATTAAAATTGGGGTTAGTTCTCATGATAATTTGCAGGGTGAACAATGTAGTCAGAAGGACAAGCTGGATCAACCATGGGATCACTTTATTCCGGAGGCTTGTGATCAAGCCAGACTTAAATTTGAAAAGACAACTGGCAGCCTTCGACAGTTTTGTGTTCTCAACGGTATCATCGATAGCAGAGGAGAACTTCGCCCAAAGGAGCCAAAATGCACCTACAAATGTGACAGAGTGGGTTGCACCGTTGATACGTGTGGCTAGCAGCTTTTGTAAGAACTTAAATGAAGTATTTTTGATGTTAGTCGTGTTTCAGAAAATGACCAATTTTAATCGATGTATCCAGGGGTTAGTTTCCCAAAAGGAAAAATAATGCTAATTTCTAAAAAAGTGGAAAAACCGAGTTTTGAAATTTTAAAATTCCAAAATGTTGCTAACGGGTATTTTTTAATTTTTCAAAAAAGTTCAAATATTTTTGATTTTTTGAAAGTTTTTTAAATTTTTCATTGAAATTTGTTTGAAAATTTATGCAAAAGTGTAAATTATCAAAAAATTGTTTTCAAAGGCCTATAATAAACCCGATAGGGATGGTCAAATGGAAGCTGAAAGCTAATTGTGATTCTTGCTCTCAAAATCATAATCCTTATGGGGATTAACACGTAAATTTGTCGATTTGACGTATCCTCCCTGTGGCGGTGGCCTTTCTGGAATTTTAAAATTTAATAATTCGGTTTGTCCACTTTTTTCAAAATTAGCATGGTAATTAACCATGACCCTTTGATGTATCGATTAAAATTCGTCATTTTCTGAAACACGATTAACATAAAAAATACTTCCATTGCCTTGTGAGTAGGATAAAATTATTTGTTCCTTACCATTCAGTAGTGTTTTAAAATTCGATTTTAATCTAGAATTTGGACAAAAAAAGTTAATTAATTGGAAACCTTCATTATAATTCACGTTTACATTGATGATTGAGGGTTGTATGTGTGCAAAGTAAATTTCCCAATGTAACAAATCAAAGACAATTCATTAGCAAAGCATTATTAATATTACATTATCCTGAACAAGCGAGAGAAAATGAAGTAGAACGCATAAAGTTAAAAGAAATTAAATAGAATGAATGAAGATTTAAGAATTGATTAGATATATATAATTGAGTAATCATTTCTGAAAATTGAAGGTGTTATATAATCTTCACCTCTAATGTCTAGTGAACTTTGACCCCGTCTTTGGAGAGGCACGTTTTCGCTAGTATTAATCTTAGTTAATGATGTATTATTGTCTATTCGTTTAAGTTTGGCGGTTGTAAAATCGATGAAAATCCGCAATAAGAAAGTTGTTTAAAAGTCTAATCTGTTTGCGCACGCGCCTGTTGCAGACATTTGCAATTTTTTAGTTTATGCCCGCGATATTCCATTTGGTTGCTGATTTATTGATTTATCGATTTAATAACCGAAAACTTAAACTAATAGACAATTGTTCAGTTATGCAAAAATTAAAAAAAAAACGCCGACGTACGTAAGAATCGAACAAGATGCTCTCACACCACTAATCTTCGTAAGCTTAGATTAAGGACTCGACTTTTTTCTTCCTGAACATGAGTAGCCTGTCTGTCACCTGTCACCCCATCTCACAGAATCAGCTCCTTATACTGGACAAACTTCGTTATAATGAATCGAGATGAAGGGAAAGATTTCAACCATCATATCAAAGTTCCACTACAACGATTACCATATGCCGAAGGTTGTTTAAATTGAATTCATCTCAGTTACAGTTGTCAGTTTGTGGCAAAAACTGTTTTGTTTCATTAGTGGATTATTGGCTGGGTTCGAAATGATTGATCATTTTTCGGGCCTAATAAAACAGTTCCTTTTCAAAAACACAATTAATATCCCAACAATTAGCGCCAGCATTGCAGCAATACTTGGGTCGCAACATGCACACCCCTCGCCACAAAAAGAAGTGATTTCGGTTTTTTCAACCTAATTACAAAACTGAACAAAGCAAATACCGTCCGCATAGTTTAGAAAATTCTAGAAAATTTCATTAGTTTCAGCGTTTGAGTAAACAAATTAAAACATTACCTAACACTTAAAGCAATACCGAAGTTTCCAGTAAAAATATGCTAAGCGGACTAGCTCGTATAACATGAAACTCACTGGGCATCCCAGAGTACGATTGTTTTCCGGGAACAAAAAAATGTTTGAATTTTTTGAAGCCTAACCAACCCAACTAGGAAACCAAACCTAAAAACCTAAAACTATTTCGAGATTACAACTTTTTGGAAAATCTGAGCTTATCCCTATCTGTAAAACTGGGGCGCAGGTGATCTTTTACCAGACACAACAAGGTGATCTTTTCATTTCCGGAATAAAATTTTATCTTTATCCACGCTAAGCCGCTTTAGCACATATTTTCCAAGTCTCCGGGTGTAAATTTTTAGTGAAGCCGATTGGAAACTAATTTCTGGTTTACATTACAAATCAGAACATGGAACACGGGTGAAACGTCCCTTGCATACAACTGAGTTATACAACCTAAAAATCCATTACAGATGATGGTGTGCCTGCATCAAAACATGGCAATAATTTCACCCGTTATATCGAGGTTTCCACTATAAAGTTCCAACATTATAATGGACACTTTAGCATGTAAACCCTACGTAACACGGAACAATGCATCCAAAAATATACACTAATAATATATAATTATATATACACATATAAAAATATACACAAAAGCGAAGTTTCCACTATAAGTTAGTGCACTATATAGAAGTTTTGCCCATATTAGATTACAACACGCGGATGTGGAGTTGGACGTGTTTTGATCCTGAAGAGATTCGAACTCGGAACCCCACGACTACGTGGACAGAACCAAGTACCATTCGGAAAATATTACCAACCAATAAATTCAATTTACTCACTTTTACACTTTGTAGAGCTGTACTTCCGCGGGGGCAGAACATTTCTTTTAAATTGTTCCATGCCAAACATATTTCCAGGAGGGAAATATTGGGCAACAACGTAGAGTGTCATTAATTTTTTTCCGCCTGAGCTTCTCTTGGCTCCATAGGAAATCCCTATTCCCAATTTTCTAGTTGATTTCCAGATCATGGCGGTGAACCCTCCCCAATGTTTCATCTTCATTATGTCCAGATTGGTATAATTGTAGCTGGAATTTCCATCGTACCATATGGCGCATGCGAATTCAGCTGCATCCCCATCTTTTGGCAACAGTGAGGGATCCGTGACTTGATGATAAGCCAAGTTTTCGCCATAATTTTGCACAGAATCTCCATGCGACTGTTTGTTTGACCTTGATTCACGGATGGCATGAGACTGGGCAGCTTCATTCAACTACAGCATTAAAAATGTTTGCGAAAATATATGTCAACCCTTTCAAAACTATGGCATGTTTTACCTTGCCATCCAAAACAAGCGGAGGAGATCCATGCATCGCACGGTGGTCGTTATGAAGTTCAAGTGCTCGGGTCCGAAATCCTTATTATCACAGATTATTCAGATACAAATTTTAATACTGCGACACTTAAGGAATTCTTTACCATCTGTTGCTTGACGTTTCGTAATCTTATGATTATTGTCCGACCCTTTGAACGTCGTAGTTGTTAATTCAACATAAATTATTAGTAAATAGACTACCAGCGAGAGCACCATCTTTAACCATTTAAAAATTCTCAAGTTGTAATCATGGTTGGTTTTGGTTGGTAAGTATTGCTTGGTTGGTTTGAAGGAAGTTAGCCAACTTCTTTTCTTCTCATGCGAGCATCCAATTAGCGGTGGAAATTCGTCAAAACACTTTTCCTTGTCCTTAATTAGAGATAATGTGATGGAGCCGGCATTTGGTTTTTGCGATGATTTTCCTTATTATTATAGTTTGTCTCAATGGACTTTCCCGCTCGTGGATTATTAAAATTCATTTTGAAATTGTCGTTATACGGATTTGAAAGTATTTTTATCTGCAGAGATTACGACTCGAAAATCGCATGACTCGATCCACGCAGAATAGCAATGGCCCACAATGACCAACGAATAATTTTATTAGTAAACTCCAATTCATTTAGTAGTACCTAAGCATGGTGCGCTTGTGCACTATCACCCTTTATATAGGTTAGGCTCTCATTGGTCAAGGATTTCCCCGCAATTCAAAAAGTCATCAAAGCTGTCCACGGCCACCCAAAAATCGCCGCATCATTAATCATTGACTGTAACAACCACGAAATCGTGGGAACGAATCACAATGTTTTCAAATCTATAAACTCCCACGCCGTGTGACGCTTAGGATGGCGAACAGGCTCACATTCATCCCTGTCGGTATAAAGTTCTTGCTCACTATCTTTAACCTGTTCAAAGTATAATCAACCCTGATCCAGGCGAGGCGAAGCTTAAGTACAGCCTGGATGTGAGTCAGGTGTTTGATCAGCTGAACGGTAGGAAGCTGAGCGCTAATGATATCACCAAAGTTGTGCTTTCCTTGTGTGTGGTAATTTAAAGTTTGGGGTTCCGTGACTGCTAAAGCTCTCAAGCGAACTTCACTTCGTTCAGCGGTATGGGACCGACTACGCCGAGAGCTAAGAACAAGCACAACATTTGAAGACATTATTCAGAACAAGGTGTGGCAAGCGGCCCGAATTAACACGAACGTAATGCCGCCTGCCTGCCTTGCCACTCCAAACCTTCAGGTGCGATTAAACTCTAATTCTTTTTTTAACAATGGTAAATGGTATAATTTAGGTAACTTTAGTCTATCAAAACTGCAAGCTATGTCGTGATAAACTTTCTTTTTCTCATACAATGTTTGAGTGTGCAGCAACCAAAACCATTCGTGACATCTACAACCACAAACTGCCAACGGATCCAATCGCCCTTATGTCTTGGATTTCAGCTCAAGCAGTCTCCCACCGATTCTCTGCAAATGTCAACCAAATTCTCACTGTAGTTCTAAATAAATTTTACAATTAGGTTATTAGGATACTCCACGAATAGGTCAAATAGGTTACTGAGTTATATTAGGTTATGCGCGCGCATTGTATGGTGGGTTGATTGGGCGAAAGCCATTTTGTCAAATAAATTCATTCATTCATGTAATTTTACCAAGGATCGGTACGATACTTCTCCCCATAAGAGATGAGGGGGATATAAACGGGAATGCCGATATGCTTAGACGCGCCATTACAATGTGCAATTCTATGCTACTTATTAGCTATTTGAAAAGGTGGTGTGATTTTAATGTATATTCATTTAATCCCAAACTTCTTGACCCATAATTATATTAAAATGTGTTTCAAATATCGGTTTTCTTTTACATAATTACATGTTGGAGTCGTCCTAAAAGCGTTCTACTTGAGAAATAAAATTTAATGTTTGCCGAACTAGCAATCTTATAAGGGTACTAGAGCCAATAATTTAAAATTCTTACGAAATGGCACAGTGGCACGGAGTTTGACAACTTAATGTGTTAAAAGTTAAAGGATTCAAACCAGTATTACAATGCAAATTTAACCACAAGAAATCACGTAGAAAATTCCGCCCACCGAATTCACATTTTAAATACTAGGTTAGTCATGTAGTATCCATTGCTCTCCAGGATAATTAGTTCTGAAGACAACAAAGGATATAAGACATTCGTTTCGTTTCGAACAGTAACAGTCGTTCCCCCATACCGCTATAATGTTGACACTAAAGGAAAAAAGAATTTTGAAAAATGTTCTGACAATAGCCGCAAAATCCAGGGTTGTGTTATTCAGAGTGGGTTCAGAAAGACTTGATACTAAAATTCGACCTTGGCAGACTTTTTTCAACCTTTGCCTTTTCCTATTACAACTTGTACATATAGTTGGATTTATGTTGGCGCTACATGTTACAATAACTCAAAAAGAAAAATTTGTAATAGTCTTACACGGGATTTGCTGCATGGGAATTGCTGGGATAACAGCTTTTACGTTAGCCTCAATTCTGTATCCTTTGGAGTATGTGACGTTGTTGAATGGGATATTGAACATTCGTCTTGAATCAGGATTAGGTCAGATTAGGTTTAAACCGTTGAATTACTTAAACATTTGCTTATTGTATCCATAGATTCTGCGCTGATCCCCCAGTCGGAGGCCAAGATAAGCTTTAGAGAACGCATCATTCCAGTGGTCATCATGTTCCAAATTTTCGCCTGTGTAACAACAGCAATCGCATCATTTTTCATTTGGGTGCGGATATTGGCGGCTTATGGATTGTTACATATTGCCTACTTCTTAGGAATACCCTATCTCCTTTTATTTATCACAATTATATCTGTTGGCGCCGTCGTTTGGTTGAATTCAATTTACTTTGTGTTTCTGGCTCTTCATTCAACCCTACAAAAATTATGGTAGCGACCATCCGTCTGCCGTTAATTAACAACAATTGAAATGTTACATAAATCTCTTTTATTATGTTTCAGTGTGGAGCTTCCAGAAGGACAGTTTTCGGAAGCGGAATTGTCTGGTCTAATTTCAAAGTTATTGTCGTCACAAAAGTCAATCCCACTACTGAATAAGCTGAGCAATATTGTCTTTGGAAGCTTCGTGCTTCCATTGATTAAGTTTCTCCTTTCCCAAGCCATGGTGTTATCAGTTACTTGTCTCGTTTTATTTTACAGCCAACTAGATCGCGCCTCCATTTTGTTTTTTAGTATGGTTGGTGCCGCTTGTCCTATTTTTATTGCACCCCCAGCGCTGTTGATGTCTGCGATTTATAACGATTCAATCGTCTTTGAGAGAAAAATGAAGGGAAATATTTCAAGTCTTAAGGATAGTTGCAACGTTTCTTATTTTAAGAAATTGTTGTTGTCTAGGCAACCCATTCGTTGTCAAATTGGCAATTTTTACCACATGGAAGCTCGTGCCAAACTGACGCTCGCTAACACTATCATCCATGAGTTAGTTTCCCTTCTTTTGATTTTTAAATAATTAAAAAAGTTGGCTTTATGTGCCATTCATATGTTAGTGCTTTAAAACCACTTTGTATATAATTCGGAATAGAGCGCCAACAAGCTTAATTGAGCATATCGTGAACGGAATATGAATTCTTGTTGCGGTGTAATACAATTGTTCACGATTCTATAGTCAGATGATGTCTATACATAAACTGTTTATTGTAATTGTTCGAAAAGCATATAACCACAAATTAAACACATTTTATTTAGTCCTTGCACAGAATGGGTACCATAGTTAAGTAAGTAATGTGAATTTAATTAGTCACATATATTTAAGGAATGGTTCACTAGATATTCGAATTCGGGGCAGTCTAGAATGCACGCGCTTATCTGTGTTTCAACGTTATAATATTTCATATTTTGTTCCTGTAAATTACTTTATACTGTGGACATATCAGCTGCACACATTCGTATTTTTTTGTTTCTGATGCAAATATTTGGATTCTTATTGAAGACTTGGTTAAAATTAATATACATGGAGATGATTTTCTTGGCAAAACTGTGCAACTCAAATAAGTGGAAATAACTACGAATAAAGAGTATTTCTGTCAACATAAATTTATACGTTCCGATAAGTGATGACTACAAAATAAACATAACAAACTACCAAGAAAGCAATCGCATCGGCCAACAGGCCGTTGCGAAATCCTCCAAATTCATGAATCTATAAGATCATTCGAAATGTGCTTCCTTATTCATTGCGGTCGAATTTGACTTTGTTTGGGGTTTATCTGTTTTTATAACTGCACTGGAAGTTGACATCGTCCGTGACTAATTTGATTTACTTTGAAGGTGTTTTGACCTTAAAGCAAAGATTCCGACTACCAGCAACTTACGTCCAAGAACCTGTCCGAATGGGGAACAATGAATGCGAAGTGCCCAAAGTCAACCGCCATCGGAAAGGACAAAAAGAAGCAACTCAACGATAAACAAAGTGATTCACAAAGAGTTTCGGAATTACGAAATCTAAATTTTATGTATTAGTAACTGAAGAGTCTTAAAAAATTTAAAGCAAAAACGATTTTCCAGCGACGGCAAGGTCTAGTATTGTGAATAAGTCTCATTTGGTGATGAATGGAGCACCCGTTCCTTTCTATTTCTGACATTGACACAAGAGGGATACTTTGGGTAACCTTCGATTGATGAGCAACGTTGTCCAAGTGCGCAGTCTCTGTTTGACGA
>JAQIYD010000228.1:0-10405 GCA_034699565.1 Anurida granulata
AATGCGAAATTAATCCTGCGAAAAATAGTTAGGCGGTTCCTCACACCTTCACAGCAACTAAAATAAATAAGACAAGAATGGAGCAGTTTTAATTGCTATCAGTGGTAACTACGAATTGCATAGATTGGTTAAAATTTACATGGCGCATTGCTCAGCCAGGTAATAAGTAGCTCTCCTTCGTTCAAATTTTTATAAATCTTTACTTATTTGTTCTGCAAGACAGAATCGTTTATTGTGTCGTTCGAGAGCGAGGGATGTAAAAAACCCATCCAGGTCTCTCGCTTAACCTCGTTTAGTAAACCACTTTCCACTTGCCAGCAAATGACGACAGTTTGGCTCATTGCCGTTGCTGCTCACATCGCCACTTTGAATATTTACTGCAAAGTAGTTTCATGGCGGCTGTGCTAAAGCCGTTTTTATACCAAACCTTTGCGTTTCCTTCACCATTTGTCTTAAAGTAATAGTGATTTGTGGATGCTAATGACAAATTGGAACAGGTCTTCCCATCTTCATTTTTTTTTAAATGCGCTGTATTGATAATTTCTGAAAAGAAATATTTATGATACTTGCTTCAGCAGTGTAGAATTGGCTTATGGACAATTTGGTCATGCGTTTGAATTGTTAGTAGATTGTGCTCAGGGGCATTGTTCGAAGACCAAAATTAAAATTAAACATAAAATCGGTTTAGCTTCCTGTCTTTGTTGAATGGAATAAAATGTAAAAAGAAATAAATCATTTGATTAAAAGTGAAAATTAATAATGCAAAATTAGTCCTGCGAAAAATAGTTAGGCGCGTTCAATTTCAATATGCAACCAAAAAATAAAACTTAAACATTTTAATTGATTCTGTTCTTGAATGTTTTATTTGGAAGTTACTGAGGCGGTGTAATTTCCCCAATATCGACTAATCACGTTGCGGGGAAGGAAATTTCCGCAAGATTCAAGATTCAAATCCTATCTATTGTCATTTTAACTTCATCGACACCCAAGCTCACGCTGATCTATCACATCGCAACCTGCTTTGACATGACTTTCAAACTTTGTTGAGTTTTTAGAACAATTTATTATGTTTGTTAAAGCCGGTACAAACCATTTGGTATTCTGAATGTGTTCGCGTCAATGCCATGTATAAAAGGCAGCCACCCTACTTAATCTAATCCACCGTCGTGTTGTAGTTGAAAATAAAATGCATCTGCTCGTTCACCTAGCGTTCCTTGCTACTGTTCTACACTACACCAATTTCGTTGTGGTTTGTGCTAATTGAAGTTTCTTTCTATTATAAATTTTGGGTGGAATATTCACAAATTCATATATTTTTTGTAATATCAATTAGACAGCGACTGAAGATGAAACCATCACTTTGAGAGGTGGATTAGTGCCGACTGCGCAGTACGTTAAACCAATTCAGCCAATCGCAAAAGGAAATTTTGGCGAGGTTTATATTGGTAAATCAATTTATACATCTCTAACGCCAGTTTCGTTTCACTTCAGTTCTTGATTTAATCAAATATATTTTTATCAAATATTCTTTTATCCCTTATTTGGACAAATTTAAGGACTTAGGAGCAACGTCGGGTAAGTTCATTTTGGAATGAGAAAGTCAAACTGTGCACAATTGGGAATAGAAAGGTTCGTGGAGGATCATTTACATTTGCTACAGGGTCCAACCGAACAAGTTTGAAAATATTCCTCCAAAATATATTTCAATTTAACTTTCTCATTCCATTGAGTTCTTACTCAGAGTTTGAAGTGTGGTCGAGAGATCCTTAAACAATGGCGAACTGGCGATGGAACTAAAAAATATTAAACGTTTGTTTTAGGAAAAATGGTGGTGCCCGGGAATCCCGATATCGACGTTGCAATTAAAAAAGTAAGCATACAAATTGTTTAATCTACTTTTACCTATGGTTACATTTTTTATCAGATGCTGAATGGAAGGCCAAAGGACTTGGCTAGTTTTCTCGCCGATAAAACCCAAGAACAGGTAATGTTTATGCGTAACATTTCATAACGGTGTGTGTTGGGTTCAAATTAAATTAAAACTACTTTGGATAACTGATTAGTGATTAATCAAATTCGCATCACTCAGACTTGCAGTGACTGATATTCTGAAATAATATATCTCCTGATTGGTTGTTTTAAATAAAAACATGTATTATTCATATGATTGAAGGTTTACCAGTAAAGATCGCTAAAAATATTAGGTTTTGACATCGAGATTTGTTGTTGTAGATAGTTTACGAATATTTAACCAAAGACAAACGACATTATTAACAAACAGATTTCATGATAATTTTATTTATTTCTGATGGACCTACGCCGTCCTCGAAATAGATTTTTAAACCAACCATTAAAATCTTTACAAATTTAGTTATCTAACTACACTTGTAGAATAAATAAAACACTGAGGCCGGGACTTTATTTGAATTTGAAAAATTTTGATTTCAGCAAATCAACTTTCAGCGGATTTCGAACCAATTGGTTAATGAAAAAAACATGTACGACATTTTTAGTGACAACGGTAAGTTTTAATAAATAAATATAATTACTATTCCGTTTATAACTGAGATGAGAAATCGCGATTAGCGTGGTGTAAGGAGTAATATTTGTTCTTATAATGTTCTAATGTAGCCGGAATTCCAAAAATGCACGATTTTGGCCACTTAGATGGAGAGCAAGGCGGTAAAGAAGTTGAGTTTGATGTGTTGGTTATTGACAGACTTGGTAGAGATTTACATAATCAAGTGTTTACTCTTAAAACAGTGCTGCTTGTTATGATAGAAACAGTAAGCTTACTATATTTGAGTAGCATGGCCATTGTCACGAGCTAACGTATCATTAACCTATTGCAGACATACACACTGGAATATATACATGAAAAAGGTTACGTTCACCGAGATATCAAACCAGCCAATCTAATGAGAGGTTTTCATAACCCGAAGCAAGTCTTTGTGGCCGATTTTGGCACTGTTAACACGTGTCGTGAACTGGTACCACCAGTTGGTTCTTTAAACTATGCCAGTCCACTAGTTCGGGCGGACGAGCGTGAGTTGACATATCAAAGTTTTTTTAAGCCGTAAAGAAAAATGAGAATGGTGCTTAGGCTGCAATTCAACCTTTCTTAAAACTCAAGCATTGCACTCAAATTATGACAAAAATGAAATTTTAATTAAGAAAAGTTTGAATACAAGTTTCTGAATCATGAATTTTTGTGTGTCCTCAAACAGTACCAGCAAAACGCGATGATTTGATATCCCTAGGACTTGCAGGCCTCGAACTATTGTATGGGAGCTTACCATGGAGCCGCTTGCCGCTCAGTCCTTTGTTTGCCTTTGTTAAAAATAAGTTTCTAGAGAATATACCAGAGCTTCCGGAAGGATACAACAAATACCCTGGTACGAACGAACAATTTTCTTTTGAAGTTTCACATAATGTTTCTAAATTTTCATTGTAGAGATTGGAGCCTACTTCGAATACTTGAAAGGGTTAACTTACAACATTACTCCAAACTATAGACACGTCCGTCGTATACTGTTAAATATGTTCCACAACAGCGGATACTTACAAGATGGTGCTTTTGATTGGTCAGAAGATAGGACTTGGGTAATTTCTAATTGAGGGAGTATAAAAGTGTGATGATCTACCCAAACAAATTTTTCTAGAACTTTATTGCATTTTCCAAACCGGACGGGGAAGTCGTAGGTTTTATTCCGAATGTATTGATTAAAGAGTAATAACAAATACTTTCTTATTTTCATTTTTATTGCAATCTTTTATTTAGAGTTGTTTCCGCCGATTTGTTTCAGGGACGCTGGATTCAAAGCCATTATACATGACAATTCTGGAGTACTGCGCAGTCATGAACTGAGTGAAATGAAGATGAAGATTCACACTGGAAATAAAAACACTACGTTGGACAATTTGCCACATCTAGCTGACGAAACGGAGTGGTTTGAAGTTGAAGCTTTGAAAGAAATGGAACCGGTTGGAGAAAAACAAGATACATACTCTTTTCATGTCAAGATGAACATACCAAAAAAGGTAAACCATTGACAATTCAAGAACTTTCCAGTGTGACAAACTAACTACAAACTTTGTGCAGGTATACGTCCGCCTGCAATGCCGAAACAATGTCTTTATTACTGGAAGTGCAGTTTACTATAAGCATACCGAGTAAGGATCATGCTTAATCTTTATTTGCTCATTCAATCAACGTTTAGTTTATTTGTGGCTTGTAGAAAACCGTCAGAGATTATTCTGAAACTATCCAATTTAACATCGAGTCCAGCAGGTGATCTAACCAAAGAAATTATTTCCCAAGAATTGGAAGCGGTTAGCATCACCACGCATGACGGCCCTGAAAAAGCCCCTCCGGGTCTTGCAAAGAATTGGACTAAAATCCCAACACCACTCTTCAAATACATTTCGTACTAAATGTTTTTAATAGAATTTAACTGAAATAAGATTATCTAAAAACTCTACATGTAACTTGAAGTTGAAAAATGAACGACGAAAATGAGTTTTAAGGATTTGAAACTATGAAAAACTCTTTATTTAACTTTAAACTTATAACCGGATGTATCGGTTAACATGTAGATGTTAACCATATATTTAAATGCTTTAGAGTAGTCCGTTAGAATATCTTTTCATCCTAGAAACTTCTATCCCTAGGAACTCACGTCCCAATCCATAGGGGACGAGATGCACAGTGGCTAAACTTTTTCAATACTTCTCCTTCTCTCATCCTAACATGATGGTTAGTGTCAAATCTTGAAAAAAGAAGAGGTCTAATAAACTTCTGACTCCCTAGTAGCTACTTTTACTGCACTGTTCCTCCGAAAATTAATACCTGATAATGTTAGGGTAACAACCTCTCGCTAATTAATAGTGAGAGGAAACCACGCATGAGGTTTTCAACTTAATGGAGAAATATCGATTACAGGGTGTTCATTTTATAAACGGACTTTCCCGCCAAATTTAACATTATGGGCATGGGAGGATGCTCCATGCCGTGCGTATATTAATAAAAAAAGAAAGAGTGACAAGCTTCGAAAGCCGGGATGGCACTCCTTGTTAATTAATTAAGCATGATTGTACATATTTTACAGCAGTCCCTTGTACAGCAGGTTAAATTATCACTTTTTGAGTTAAGAATTTGTTTGGCGTTTTAATTTAGATGTTCGGGACACTACGCGAAACATTCCGCAATTTAAGGTTCAACGTTTTCAAATTAAAAGATTAATTCATTTCATTTAATTCATTTAATTGTTCGGCTCATTAAAAATACTCCCTCATAAAAGATACATAAACGTCGCAAACAAAACGTCGCTATTCAATTTAAATTTACTTATTTGTAAATTACTAATTATTTTCAGCTTGGCATTACTAACAATAACTAAACTTAAACTAAGTAAAGTTAATTATGTTCAACAAAACAGGGAAGAGAAAGAGAGAGATAGAGCTAACTAAAAGAATGAGCAGATTAATCCAGAAAGAATCCTCTCTGTTGTGGATTCTTTTTGGGGAGATTTTAATCGCCCAAATGACAAAAAAATTGCTTCCCCAAAACGTACAGTCAATTTTGTTAGTATATTCATTATCCCGGAGATCATCTATAACAAGTAAGGTCTGTATTCTATTTTGGAAGAGGCGTCCACTACTTGTGGTTCAAGTGAATGATCTGCTATGAATTGAAGACACTGGTTTGTAAATCCAGTTGAAACTGTTTAAGATGACAGAGTTGGATTTATTGGATACAATCGAAGTTACTTCGAGATGATTTATTGGATCGCCAACTATTGTCCGTCGGATAAAAAATGCAAGGATGAAACTCACAATCAAAGGCAGCTAATATCACAGAACAAGTGGAAATAGCCAATACTGCTCCGATATTTAAGTGGCCAAGTCTTTCGGTTTGTATAGAGAAGTTTTCTAAAAAAAATCGACCAAAAACGTGTTCTGCAAACTCAAAAATATCAAAAGTATTTTAACAAATGTATCATATTTGGTCAAGTGAATTTTTTTCTTGCAAGAATTCTCGAAATTTCAAACACCTGCAATTTGCCAATCAACTGTCACAAAGCTTTTCATAACCAATTCTCATGTATATCTTACTCCCCTACTAAGTCACTATTCCCAGAGCATTATGTTCACCATGTGTTGCATAGCCACCAGCAAAGTTCGCAATTGACATGGCCTATTCGAATTCAAACCCCAATATTCCATACTTGTACTTTGTAAATAAAAAAACCACTTCAAATTTGTGAAACCCAATTAGACAAACAAAACACCTTTAATGATGACGGTCAAAGATGGCGAAGGGAGTGGGTGCTGCCAAATAACGTCGCTCGGCCTCAGGCGCCTCCCTATTCTTTTCTGCAGGAGAATCCAAATTTTGCTGACCGCAAAAATGTCATTAGGCAACAACCTAGAACAAAAACTCGGCTAGAGATAATGTTCAGCATGCTCTGAAAATTTTTAATGCCAATTTTCAGCCAAACCGTGATGGATTACTATTAATTGTTTGTCCCATCCCCTTTATTTTATTTTTAACAGCTGACCACTGTCAGAGTTAAGTCTACAACTGGAGCACCGATTTTATGCAAAATGTGCAGTTTGTGTCGATTAATTATCTTTGGGATTTTAAAAGGTAAAAGATGCTTCACTTCTGCTCCACGTTTACTTTCAGTGACTTCTTCGGAGATCTTCTCCGGGATGTGACATTTGTCGCTCTAGCTATCCGAACTGGCTTGAACACCTTAACACTTCAAGCACGGAGGACGCCAGAATAAAATCTGTTTAACCACGAAGGCCCTCCCACGCCGAGTAATGTGCATGTCTTATATAAATCGAAGTAGACAAGTAAAGAATTGATTTCTCAATTTGTTTATGAAACAAGCATGCCCTTTAACTTATGTCATTTTTATGAAACACCTAACATTTATTAATATATTTATGTCCAGAGCCCTATTCACATAATTTTCTTAGTGGTAAAATGATTGTTCTATTAACTTAAAAGGATTAAAATGGGAAGTTTAGGCTTGTGTATATGATGAATCTTGGCATGGAGTTTTATCGCGCTTTTGAGAATTCAAGCTATACTACACTCCACTTTGCCTGTTGTCGTTAGGAATATATAAATTGTCTGGGAGTGTTAGAGCTCGAAAGTGGAAGATTTCCGTTGGTTCACTTAGAGCAGAGGAGCCACCCTTCTTCATCGAAGATCTCAATCCCGTAAAACTCCCACGGAAACTTGATGAAAGTTCATTAAGTCTTGCATATAATCTTTTCATTTTACCCTCTTTCCGTTTAGGCCCAGGTTGTGGAGCTGAGCTCCCCTCACCTCCATCAGCTGAATCAGGATAGGTCACTGCAAATGTCAACCATATACCGAGGGTTTCCAGCCACATCTGATCCCTAGCATCGGAACTCATTACTGCATAGCACTGCTCTTCACGTCTTGCTGGTAGATTAGTCTGTGCCATTAGATCCCGAAGAAGAGGAAGCGGAGCATTAGCCACAGTTCCCACGTATTCAGCAGTGTTAAAAATAGTTGCAGAACCATTACTTTGCATAGCTAACTTGAGTTTATTGGACTTCTCTTCGGTAGTACCTACATTTTTTGCAACCTCGACAAATTGTAGTGTTGACCAGTCAATAGTGAACCTGATAAATTTTGCATTTTAGGCCAAATCAAAGTCAGTATAATCAAACTTAACAAAAACGAACGTGTCGAACACTTACGTTCTGCTGCCATCATCAAAATTACCAATAAATGATGCGACGACTGCTTGCGCATACAAATCTGTTGTCCCCTCCGGCACCTCCATTTTTTTCCAGTCTAAGGTGTCACGAGTTTGTCTTAGCACATACATCATCCTCTATGGCATTAGAAAAATGAAGTGTAGTGTAATTATATAGCCTGAAATTTATAGGCAGTACTCCTTACCCTGATGGACAATGAAGGCTGGATTGCCACTACCGTAAATACAAATAGTAAACTGAGGGTCTTTATAAAGGCCATCGGACTTATGGTCTCCTATAAATTAAAAAATTTAGTTTTAAAAAGTTTTTAAGAATACAAACTTTGAGGAACACATTTACATAAAAACCAGGAATATTTGTAATTTAAACTTACTGTTAGGGTGAAAATTGTATTATAACTTTTTAAGTTTAACTGAGTAGAATAATGTTTGGCACAGTTGAATGAGGTATGCTGGGACGAATATTTATACTAATTTTGTGAGTGACGAAGGGGCAGATGCATATGCCAAGTTAGAGCTTTTGCCTGTACAATTCAAACCGTTTGGAAACACGAAGTACTTGCCGGCAGTTGGGAGCACTTTTCAATAAATAACATTTTAAGGATAGCAGCAAATGCCGACAATTTTGTTTTGGAATTGTGACATTTAGTAGCTCATGCCTAATAACATCTTTAAAAACAAGATGGAAATTTACAGAATTATTGTTGGCGTTTAAATTATTAACAGTTACATTATCACTTTACCACATCCTTTTGGTGAATTTTGGTGAATTTTGTGGTTTTGGTTTATAACTATTTTAGCATGCTGAGTTTGCAGACACCACTTCATCCAGATGAAAAAACCCAAATCCTAATCTCAAATTGCACGTAAAAACGAGTTCTAAAGCGAGTCCCTTTTTCCAAGTTTAAGACAAATAAAAAAATTCAAAAATTACCGCCTTAACCTGAGTTGATATCAACCTCAAATATCCTCAGAGAGTAATTATATTGGGGCCCACTAACACATACGTGCCGCTCGTTCAGATCTGCTTGTCTCGTATCCCGTGGTTCCCCTTTTAGGGCGATTTCCTTTAAGCTCTGAACCAGGGCAGCCACATTGGGCAATGCATTACATTGTGCGCTCTAAGGGTAAACCAATCTTACAAAGCAAAACTTGAGAATGTAGGCTGACCTTAATGTATTAGAATTGCTTGACTTGCATTCTTCCGCTTGGACCTGATCGAATTTGCTGAAAACCTCTAACTTATGTTACAGGTTTTAGTTCGGTTTGATTTATACAAGAGCCGGATCAACTAGGATAAACCATAGCCGGTTCAACGCACGCTGCCTCATCACCTTTGGAGTGATCAAAAGTTTAGCTTCTTGCATAGCTAAACCGTCCTATTAAAACTTAGAAAGAAGATGCATACTGTTCTGTAGCCTCCAGATTTCCCCCGCTATTATCGAAAGAAGCCAGTTGTTTAAGGCGCAGAGACCCAACCGGCTCACCTTCCTTACAAAATTCGGACCAAAGCAACGGGAGAATACGGTACTATATTTACAAACAATGATGCAACACCAATTTCCGGGAATTCGATCGGTCGACTTCGACAAAATGGAAAGCACCTTATTTAACTTAATATTTGAGAACATGGAGACATGAAGCCACTTACAATGGGGGTGCGCCCTATCTATCAACTATCAATGTCGCGTCGGAGGTTTTAAATTGGCAAAGAGCACAAATAACGCATAAAATATTAATTTAAGCCATGAAACATGACCTAACGGATTAAATGATCCTGGACCCCACAAATTGACCTATTCTTGGTTAAAAGCTGACGCTGCTACACTGCTATTAGACGTCCGGCCATGAAATATGAACAGATTTCGGAGTCCGGAGATGGGATAGATTTTGGTTCCCAGTTTAAATGATTACCGGCGCTCATGACGAGTCGACGTCAATATATAGACTCAACAATATAGACCGCAACAATATAGACTCAATAATATAGAAGGACATAATATAGACCACGTATTTATGTAGACCGTTGACAATATAGACCACGTCTAAATGTAGACTTGAATGATATAGAACATGTAATAATATAGACCATGCAATGATGTAGACCATACAAATATAGATCATTCTGATATTAAACATACAAACAAATTTAATCCTAACAATAAATATGTCTGCGAACTTAAAAATTGGTTAAGATTGAAAAGTGGTCATACCATTGGTTCTAAATCCTCACAAAACCGAATCTAACTTAACCTAACCAAATAATTAATTTAATCCACATTAACTTCTCATTATGCTCTTGTGTTGATATGACTTATACACTCATATCAATGGTACTTACGGTTGTTGCCTAAGTCGTAGTCCAGAAGATAAATGTGAAACTGACTTTATTAACATAGGATCCAATAAATTCTTGTAATTTTACTTTTGTATTTTTGATTGCCTTTTTGATGAACTCATAATGAATGGTTTACACCATTGCGTGGTCTATATCATTGCATGGTCTATATTATTACATGTTCTATATCATTCAGGTCTACATTTAGATGTGGTCTATATTATTAACGGTCTACATAAATATGTGGTCTATATTATTGCGTTCTATATTATTCAGTCTATATTGTTACGGTCTATATGATTGA
>JAQIYD010000229.1:0-10396 GCA_034699565.1 Anurida granulata
TTCACATCAAAGGGGAATATTCAATTTCTTCCAATTAAACGAGATTTTCTTTACTTGCGTGGAAAGATGGATGAATATTTTTGAAATATGACTTCATACAATCAAACTGGACACAATTAGCTAGTTTTCCAACGTAAAACATCCGTAAGAATCGATTGATTTAACCGGTTAAGGTACATTAAAGGGGAATATTCAATTTCTTCCAATTAAACGAGATTTTCTTTACTTGCGTGGAAAGATGAATGAATATTTTTGAAATATGACTTCATACAATCAAAGTGGACACAATTATCTAGTTTTCCAACGTAAAACATCTGAAAAGAATTGATTGATTAAACCAGTTAAGGCACATTAAAGGGGATTATTCAATTTCTGAGAAATTAAACGAGATTTTCTTTACTTGCGTGGCAATGTGCCGCTTTTGGAA
Organism: Anurida granulata; assembly: GCA_034699565.1. Classification (NCBI taxonomy): domain Eukaryota; kingdom Metazoa; phylum Arthropoda; class Collembola; order Poduromorpha; family Neanuridae; genus Anurida; species Anurida granulata. The sequence continues at coordinate 428 of JAQIYD010000229.1, forward strand.
AAAATTGAAAACTGCCGTTTTGTCTTTCTCGGCTTGCCGCCGACTGCGCATATGACTTCTCTGACATTTATCACTTTTACATTATGCATGTCGAGTTGCACAGCATCAGTTATTCGAAAATATGCCTTCATGTGCTTTAGGCCATGAACACACTTTCCATAAAAATCACAATTACCCCCAGTTACCCTACAATTTAACTGAACAGAATTATCGCGAATGCGAATTAAGTTGGATTATTTAATTAGTTAGGCATGTAAGATGACATGATCCGTTTGAACATTTAGAAATGAAATCTCGTAGTAAGTTGGATGAGGTTTGGTTCCCCACAAGAGAGCAATAAGGTTTGGTTCTGCTCGGAAGGGTCGAAGTCCCGCACTTTCCAAACCGACCCACCATTTCTTTAACTTTTGATACAGGTCCTTTTGGGGGAAAGAATCCAGATGGATTTCAATTAATAATTGACCAATAGGAAGGTGTGGGAAATCCTTGAGTATTTCTGGTATCACGGAATATTCGGCCCCTTCCACGTCAATTTTCAAAATGTCAATGAATTCCTTTCCGTGTCGTTTCATTTCCGATTTGAGAGTTCTCATGTGGCCTTTGTCTTCCTTCCCAAGTCCCAAATGTGTGAACTTACTCCTCGTGGGGTATAATTGAGTGAGAGCAACCCCAGCTGGATCCACGGTGTGGTCGTAGGCATAAACGAAACAATTTGTCCTGTTCAGAACTTCTTCCTCAAAACTGCTATCCCCTGCGATCCCGTACGAAAAAACAACACAGGGGTGTTTACTTTTAGCCAAATGTGAAATCCCACAGACCCACTTCCCACCATCCCCAAGTCGTCCCAATCGTTCCACCGTGTGGGGACAGTTGTAGGTCGGGTAGAAAAAGTCCCAAATATTCCGCGTATGAATAGTTTTCCAGGGTTTATCTGGATCAATCCTAGACACTTTCTCTGCTCTTTCTCGGTCCTTGATTCCTTTCTTCCAAATTTCCTCACTTTCTTGGATCCATTCCTGAATTCGGGATTCGAGAATTGCATGATTTCCATCCTCCTCCCTTTGACCCGTATACGAGGACCAACCAACCAACATTATGAAAAGGGCCAAAATAAATAAAAATACAATGGGGGTCAGGGGTAATTGGCCCATCCTCATTGTGAATTTGGCGAAGATTTGCGAACTAGCCTACGACGCAAAAAAGAAAGAACAATCTCCTCATCAACGTACGCTAAAATGCGTAAGTTGGTTTTAAGTTTGGAATTAAGCGTTTCTTACTTTTTTGAGTGGAGTTTATGGTTGTTGATTTAAGGGAATATTACACAAAGTCAGCGACTTAATTTGGCAATTCTGGAACGAAAAATGTGAAATAGAAGCCGAATTTGGAGAATAATGATCACATTCGTTTGAACACAAAACCACAAAGTGGCTGTAATTTAACTTTTATTTTGCACCTTTTGACAGTTAGCAATTCGGAATTATTGTCCGGACATTATTAATGGTTTATTGTGAGTTGAGTTCCGCTATGTTTATTATCCAGTCTTTGTGGAAATTGGAAATGGTGTAAAGGAAAATGCCGAAAAGTGATTGTCGCGTTTGGGAACAATAATGACGATGAGGAAATGGAGTTCAGTCAACTAATTCCATCTTTGTGCACCGTCATTACTCGTGAGTAAAGTAGAACTGACACGAGAAAATAACATTCGTTGTTTTGAACTTTACACTTTCATGCTCCTACTGCGCGTATTAGTTTTAAATGCAAATTACTTTGGAGATTTTGAAGTAACCTGGAGAGAAACGGCGGAAATGATGTTGAAAAAAGGCGTAGTGCAAACTTTAGGATTTTTAGTCACCACAAATTAATCTACAAATAAGCATGTTCACCCGGCATTTGGTTAAGAAAACATTTTCCTCTTTTCAAAGCAGAATATTAGAATTTTGCTCAAATGCATTTGTCAAATCGATAAAAATTTTAATTCGGTGGCCATAAAATTACAACATTTTGAAAACTCCTCGGCGGATTTTCCATTTTACATTTCGAGCGTTAAACTTTTTCCCAGGAATGTATTCTTCATTTTTGTTTAATATTTCTAACGCCTTTCTTTAGGTTCCAATCAGTGTTTCTAGCAAACCCAACTTCTCCTTATCGTTCATCGTAGTTTCTGCGTTGCCAGAAGAGGGCGTCGTAACCACGTTGTTTGAAGTGTGATCCACCTGACTGTTTTTCTTCGTTTCACGTTTTGTTTTTAACCCAGTGGGGGCGGTGTTAATTTTATCATCTGGGAGCTATGCGAAAATTCAAAATAATACCCGACAATTTGATAGTTTAAAGTTTTCATCATCAAAGAACGTACATCTTGAGCGACGATGCGGTATTTAGTGGAGGGATCTGGATGACAACCTCCAGTGTTGTTTCCCATCTTCATTCTCAGCACAGCATTCGATCGCGGGGAGGTTTCAAACTCAACGCAGTCACCTTTCTTGACGGAAGACAACCCAGCTTCCCTTACCTGGTTGGTACGAAAGTATGCACGACCTCCTGTTGGAATATCAATCATTCCCCACTCTTCAAAGTAGTGGTTCACGATCCCTACTTCTCCCTGTAGCAATTACCAAATTTAAACCAAAGTACAACTAAATCAAAAATGGAATTAAAAAATAAGTCTCACCATTCCTATGGCTAAAATTCCCGAAAACAGCAAGAAAAGTGTACGACAATAATTGTGAACAATCATGGCAAAAATGCTATGCGCTTGTCCTATTTTCTATTCAAGCACTTCAGCAGCCAACAAATTCATTCTCGAATTCTCAAAAAGGAGTGAGCCAATTAAGAAGGAATTAAACAATGAAAACATAACAATTGAACAAATAACAATTAAACATTGAGTTTTGGATATAAAATATATGAGACAATTTATAGATTATTCCCACAAATCAAAAACAATATGTAATGTAATTAACACGGGTAAAGGCCACGGTCGTGTGCGGGGTTTCCAATTAATAGTTTCAAATTTCATTTTTTGTTTTCCCTAGTTGCGGGCAGACAGATTTCTATTTGTGTGCATGACCGCGCAACCGCGGACAGATTACTCGAAAATTGAAATAAATAAACTTTTTTGTCAAAAAAAATTGACAATAAAATAAGTACTTTGTTTTATTTGAATCGAATTAGTTGATTACTAAAATGGCGAATGGCAAATGGAAAATTGAATTGAAAGTTAGAAATTAAAAAATTCAATTTAAAGTTAGAGATTAAAAAATAAATAACGAAATTAAAATTAATAAATAAGTTAAAAGTATGCTCAGGCATGTAAAAGTGCGTGATCCGTACGAACATTTAGAAATGAAATTTCGTAATAATTCGGACGAGGCTCGGGCTCGAGTAAAAGAGCAACGAGGTTCGGTTCCGCCCGGAATGCTCTCAGTCCCGCCGCCTCTAAAAGCATCCACCATTTTTTAAAATGACGATACAGGTCCTTTTGTGGAAAGGAATCCAAGTGGATTTCAATTAATAATTGACCAATAGGAAGGTGTGGGAAATCCTTGAGTATTTGTGGTATCACGGAATATTCGGTCCCTTCGACGTCAATTTTCAAAATGTCAATGAATTCCTTTCCCAGTCGTTTCATTTCGGATTTGAGTGTTCTCAGGGGGCTTTTGTTCTTCCTTCCAAGTCCTAGATGTGCAAACTTACTCCTCGTGGGGTATAATTGAGTGAGGGCAACCCCAGCTGGATCCACGGTGTGGTCGTAGGCATAAACGAAACAATTTGTCCTGTTCAGAATTTCTTCCTCAAAACTGCTATCCCCTGCGATCCCGTACGAAAAGACGACACAGGGGTGCCGACTTTTAGCCAAATGTGAAATCCCACAGACCCACTTCCCACCATCTCCAAGTCGTCCCAATCGTTCCACCGTGTGGGGGCAATTGTAGGTGGGGTAGAAAAAGTCCCAAATATTTCGTAAATCCACAATCCCGTACGGTTTATTCGGATCAATTCTGGACACTTTCTCTGCCTCCTCTCGGTCAGAAATCCCTTTCTTCCAAATCAACTCACTTTCTTGGATCCATTCCTGAATTCGGGACTCCAGAATTTCATGATCTCCATCCTCCTCCCGTTGAATTTTGATGAAGGACCAAACAATCAGAATCAAGAAAAGTGACAATATAGATGATAGACAGACCAATGGGGTTGGTTTCAGAGGGATGGTCCTCATCGTCTTCAGTCTCTCTTTTTCTCAAGCCTAGGATGTCAAAAAGTGTTATTGAACTGTCCCAATCTCGTAACCTTGCAACTCTAGGGTGTATTTTATTGAAAGGAATTTTCCCACCAAAAACGTTGGAATCATGTAAGCCTCCTGCGTACCTCTAATGTTAAATTTGACGGGGAAATTATGTTCAATAAACACAACGTGTATATGAAATCAAACAATGAATTTAATAAGAAACAAATTAAAAAGTTTTCTTTACCATGATGAGTCAATGGAGTTGAACCAAGTAATTAATTCAATTATGAAAATCGAGCCGGAAAGAATATTGAAGACCGTACTTTTTAGTACATTATTGTGAATTACAATATGAAACGCAAACTCTTTTGGATCCAACGCACAAAAAACTATGAATGACATAACGAGCAGGACCAGAATACAGTGGGTGAAAAATCTCTCTGCAAATAACATTCTTCTTTGATTGATTTCACACTTGAACAGTTTTCTCAAATTATTGTTCTCTCTTCATGGATGACGATAAATACGGAGCATAAGAACGGCACTTTTGGAATCCGGAAATGAGTGACAAAATAGTGCAAAATCGCATATTGATTTCTTGTGTTCCTAATCTCGAGGTATTTGGCGAGAACACTCCATCTTCTTTTGATTGAGTGAGATTTATTGGTCAAATCATTTTCATCTTCTCTCATCTTTTTACACGCCACATTTCATCCTTTGATTATTTTATGTGCGATACATAAAACTTTACATTCGGAAAGTTTAGGAAGGAGCAGCTAGCCTCGTCTGGTCCTCAAAATAATTTTCGACCACGATTATTTGGTTTTTGGGGGCCCCGGGACACAAACACACAATTATTTTTGGCATCTTTAATCAAAGTTCGAGTTTGATCCAATCAGTTAACCTATTTTGCCTATCAAAAAGTTAGTTAATTAATGATACGATGAAGATTGTTTTCGAAATTGGATCGTTGAAAATGAACAAAAAAATTTTGAATTAGTGGCCCGGGGCCCGGGGTTAGCAAAAAGCCAAAAATCGAGATTGAAAACTGGTTCGTGAGGGACCTATTTGAGATTTCCTCTTCGACGCCATCGTAATTGGAGTAATTTTTAACCTTCCCATTTTTAATTTCTAACTTCCAACTCAATTATTCATTTACGATTCGGCATTTTAGTAATTAACTCATTCATTTCTTCATTCGATTCATTGAAATAAAACAAAGCGAAATTCCAAATATTCCTTTTCTCATGTTGCCATCTGTAAAATTCAACTTTGATACGGCGAATGCCTTATGCCAAATAAATAAATTCGTTCATTATATTGGCAGATTTTTCAATCATTAATTATATCCCTCCCATTTAATGTTTGCGTTTTGAAGTTATATTTCCATTTCTAAGTTCAATTTTACATTTACATTTCAATTACATTAACCATCTTACTCATCCATTCGCTCATTCGATCTCTGATTAAGTAAATAAACAAAGAAAGTTATAAAAGAAATTGAAAGAAATTAATAAGAGTTCTCGTGTTTTTGCTGCTGAATGTGTAAAGTCTGTCCTGGTCATTTCCCCGGAATTTTACATTTTGAAGTCGCTATCAATAAAATAGAAATTCGTAGCATTTTCGATCATCGTATCCAAATTCCAATTTTTCGTTCTCCCTATAAGTTGAGATTATCTTGCTCAGGAAAATGGGATTTATTTTAGTGAGATAAGATAAACAAAAATACAAGTTAAAAATATTTCTACCCCTCGAAGAACTGATAGATAATTGTTTATTCTTTTTCACCAAAAGTGCTTTCTGGGAGCTGGGATTGAAGTCTCCCTCCAGGAAACAACGGTGAAATTTCTGAAAAGAACAAATTAGTTTTCACAATGGACCGCTCCGAGCTATCCCCGCATCCCGGCCCATCTCTACTCAATCCTGACCCTCGCCCATTCCTGTCTCCCCAAGTGTTTCACTCCATGAAAATATCCCTGTGGGAACTCCGACTCGTGTCAATTCCTCTCCTCGTTCTGGGCATTCCAACCCATCTGGTATTTTTAAAAGAACCAATCAAAAGTTCCAAATCTTGGATCTCTTCAATCCTCCACCTACCATCGCCATTCTGGTTGGCCTTTACCTTGGTCCAATTTCTGATTGGTCTAAGTCTGAATCTCTTCATTCTCTACAACATTTACGGTGTCTTTCATGTCCTTATTATCAAAGGCAACCTTGATTTGCTCATTTTCCAGCACATCATCCAAGTCTTTAATTGTCTTCCGATTTTGGTGCCTCTCAACTTCCTTTGGGTCAAAGGTTACCTTATCCAGGACCTGATACTTTCTTTTACTCAGCCCGATGGACTTTCACCATCTTTTGTACGGAATCCACACCTGCTTGAGGGACAGGCCAATCAAGTGGAATCTCGGAGGTCGGTGGTCTCCAAAAAAGTGACGCTATTAGGAGTCTACGGCGCCATAATTTTTATTCACCTCAGCCATGCCTGGATTTTCGGAGGAGTCCGGGTGAAGCACAATTTGATTGGTGGAGAGTCAATTTGGCTCCACGCCGGAAATTATACCATCGGCCCCGCATTCTGTACTTTGATGCTCCCAGTTTATATGGCCATGGCCGCCGCCAGCGGCCGACAGTACGAAATAGTGACAACTTTTTTGAAGAATTTGGTTATTGACGACGATGGGATTGAGCCTTCAACATTTTACCCTTTCAAAACAACATTCCGTGAATTGGCAGACAGAGTTCAAAAGGTGAACACTTTTTTTGAGTTTTACTTGTCGTTGGTCATCACCTGGATTGCGATTTCCATCTTGTCCATTGAGACAACCCACTTGTTGAGCATTGCAAGGGAACCCACCAATCCCGTCCTGAATTTGGGCGGCGGACTTGAAGAGGCGGGAGCGACGCTGACAACGGATGAAATAATAGGACCGCCGGAAGGACTCGGAGAACCCGAACTGGTCCGAATTGTGCTGATGGTACTAACCTCGACGTTTCTTAAAGTCGGGATCATTATTTATACGATATGGTCAGGGGTGCAAGCAAACGATGCTGCCAGGGATGTTAACCTGTGGATGAATCATGCTGTGACGAAACCAAATGTACGGGCAAATATGGAAACGTACAATTCGGTAAGCGGCAAATTTAAAAAAAAATGAGTGGGATTGCGGGATTTTCAAAGTAAAGTCAGGAATGTTTTTAGTTTCGGCTCCTCAAAACATACGTTCACTCAAGATTTCAGCAACCATTGCCGTCTCTACTTCGAATTTCAGTCGCTTGGGAAATTCTACCTTTCTTGCAGTCTCGTCTTCATCCGGTAGCGCAAGGGGAATACGATTAAAATTATATCACGTTTTAAATTGTAAAAATGGTGAGCACAACAAAATAAAAAACAACTTGCGAGAACGAATTCAGAAAAATTTGCCACAAATATAAAATTAAACTATCTGAAAGGAATTTAATTTTTTTGAATTATGAAAAGGAGTTGAATTTTTTAAATTATAAAAAGGCATGAAAAGGTTAAACGAAGCGGCAAATAAAAAATTTAAAACGAAATCAAAAATATAAAAAGCTTCAAAAAAATTACAAGATTAAACTTATTTGAAAAAAATAAAGCTCGAAAATCTTACGAATACAAAATAAAAGTAAATGAAATAAAAAACCAAAAACAAATTGAAATAATGTATAAGACGAATCTGAAAAGGTTAAGATCAGTAAATTAGAAATGATTAAAAAGTTGGGCATTTTTGCATGAAAATAAAAAGAAGAATTCATAAACTTTAAATCTATAACGGGAAATGAAAAAAATTGATTCAATCACAAAAACCAAATGAAAAGAAATTGTAAAAAAGCAAAAACTTAAAAACAAATTTCTTTTGTTGTTTTTAGACTCGAATTTTTGAAAATAGCAAGAACAAATTGAAAAATGAAAAAAAAAAGTTTCAAAATCAATAAATCAATTTTCATATAAAAAAGGTGAACATTTTCCTGTTAAGGGATTGATGGAGAAAAATTTGAATTTTCAAAAATCACATCACGTGATGCGAAAGAGCGCGCACGGAAAATACGCTTCGTCATTTGAAAGTCAAAATATTCACCAGCATAAGTGGTGGAATAGCAATTTACCTAATGACATATCCGATTCCATGGCATGACATGTCATGATTAACGCATGTCTTACTTACCGTACTGTTATTTGTCAGACTTCTTTTTCGAGTGAATTTCTACAGCTTATCTTCAGATATAGTAAAACTAATATAGTTATGTAATCCATTATTCCCTTTGTTCAGAATTAAAAGCGGCGAAGCGTATTTTCGGAGCGCTCTGGCGCGTTTTTTCAAAATTGAAAAGGTTTGTCTTTGACAACTTCCGGTACATCTAGAGAGTTACTACGTTGACGGATTTTGATCATTGACCAGAGGGTTTTCTATGCTGGTTCAGAAGCCTCTGTCAATATTCACGCCAAGTGAAAGGTTATTATCGATATTGTGTCAAAGCTCGACATTGGTCGACATTGACGACGTTGATTATGGATTTGGGACACTTAGGGTTAGCCGTTGACTAAAACGCTCTGAACATTCATAGAGGACAGCTGGCTAAAAAGTTTGAGGTATCAGTGTGGAAAATCGGTTAACACAATAAGGCCGTAGATGCACCAAGGTGAGCATGGACAAATAACACAGCTCCAGCAACGAGCAACCACTTAAGAAACAAAAGGAGACAAACTTCCAAAACTTACAAGTATTGCCAAGACAAAGTCAAAAGTGACAAGTTTTTTAAATTAGTTTATTGAATTAAAGTCGTAACTTTTACATCCCACCCGAGCGGTTACATTTAAAAATTCACGCCCTCGGGTACCCGAGCGATTTTTTTTGTTTTTAGATGCCCTGCATCCCACTTATTGGAAGCATAGAATGAGTCGTTGTGTTAAAAGTATTATTTAAGCACATTTTGAAATTTAAAATTTAACAATTTTGGCTAGAGTTGACGATACGAATCGGTTCCTACTTTGATTTTTTAACTCCATGCTTTTTTCCTTTTGGTGTTGGGGTTTTGAATATTCCAAATTTGGCCGATAAGAATTTCCACTTGTGGGTAACTCCTTCATCTCGGTGCCTGTACTTGTGCGACCACTTGGTATCGTGTGGGAGATACGTGAATTGTCTTCCTTCAGCCTCTTCTTCCTTCCCATACTTAAAGAGCACCTTGTTCATCATGCCCTTGACGATCCAGTTCACAAATTTCCGGAACGGTGAAAACCGGAAGCAAGAAAAGAGGAGTTTGAAGAAGAAAACGGATATTTTGTCCCCAACTGACATGAGTTTGTAGAGTTCCTCTCCAGTGAATCCTTCGAGCTGCGACTGTTTGAGGAAAAAGTAGAGGGTCGCTGCAATGGACATTTGGGGCATGTACGAGTTTGAGCTCTGGAAAAAACTTTGTTGGATTTGAATCACTATGGAGTCCCGAACGAGGAGACTCGGGAGAATCACGTCAATCAAAAACCGGTCGTAGAAAGATTTCCCGGGTCTCTGGAGTGGGATGTTGTACTTGTCGTCCACTCCGGAAAGATGACCAATCAGGGCCCAGAGATGTTCAAATCCCTCCCATCCTTTGTTGTCGTGGATCCCAAATGCGAGTGGATGTCCAATGCAGGGAAGTACAAAAGAGAGTTGGGTCCAGGCCATTGAGAATTGACTCATCTGTTCGGGTGGGTCGTAAGTGAGGTCCATCCGATCAAAAGTTGA
>JAQIYD010000230.1:0-10395 GCA_034699565.1 Anurida granulata
AGCGTGAGGGAGCAGTTTAAAGCGAACCGGGAAATTTTAGAAAGGAAATCCGCAGCTGCCCTTCCAAAAAAGCCCGCCGCGACAACTCCAAGAACCAAGGCTAAACAATTGGCTCAAGAGAAAATCCAGCTGCTAGACAAGGAAATTCAGCTCCAAGAGGAACTGCTCGGCAGAGGGACCCAACGAAATTCAATCCGACGAAAATCGACAAAAATTCCAAAGTCGATACCTGCTGGGATTCTATTGGTCGAGGAGGTGAGAAAGAAGCCGAGTTCTGTTTTGGCCCTACCAGGAAACGCCCTTGGCAAAAACCGGGAGGAACGGGTGCGAAATATTTCAGAAGGGAAAACGAGCACCCAATCAGAAGACACACCACTTAGTTGGAAAAAAGACTCAGGCTATAGCGATCAGCTCCACCCAACTACTTCCGCCTCCGAGGATCAGAATAAGGTCAACCTCACAGCTTCGAAATCTACGGGTTCTTTGCGTCGAAAAGTTATTTCTCGTCGCCCTGGTTCTGGACTAGCAGTACTAAGTGGTAAAAGGAATAGTAATTTATCATCAGCAAAAACAAAGCTGCCAGATTCTAGGAAGGCGAGGGACAGAAAATCTTTGGATGGCCCTGGAATTCAACCACACACGCGTTTGCCGCCATTGGAAAATGGATCTGCTGGCTCTACATCCCATTCACAAGGGGGCTCAGTGACGAGTGGCGAGGGTTTTAAAAAGGAGCTCAAAAGACCACTAAAACAAACAAGAGCTAAATTAACATTCACAAAAGGAGAAGATTTGAATGCGCTCATGAGCCCGTATCAAAAAAAGAATATGGACGTGGAAACACCCATCTCGGTCACACAGGCAATGCAAGCTAGTATGAGAAAGTAAGTCATTGTTTTATAGTAATTTATAAGCGAATTGTATGAAAAATAGGGTCACTGGGGGTAATTGTAATTTCGTGACCTAAAACACATGAAGACATTACTTTCAAAAAACTGTTGTTGGGCAACTTGTCCGACAAATGGTTCTAAATATCTACTATCTTGGAACTAATTCTGAAATTTGAAACATGAGAACCACAAAACTTCAAGCCAACAAATTTCCAAAAACGAGCACACTTACCTCCGGTGACCTTAAATAGGATCTTAGTAGTATTTTTGCTTTCGTAGGTATCAATTGGAAAGAAAAATCTTTCAAGAACTCCTTGAGTTGAAACGATTACAAATTCGGGCCGGAAAGGCAAACGAGCAAGTCCTGGTAAAGCGGTTGGCAGACAGTTACAAAAAAGCTGGGCTGAGTATCAACTATCGGGAATTCGACGGAGCTTATACATTTCGGAATTTTGAGAAGTATTTATACGGTATCCTTACAGTTTTGCTCTTAACATTTTACTAAATTTTAACACGTCCGCTTATTATTATTCGAATATTTTTCGACAGAACAATTGCGACTTTTACAAGCTAATCGGAAACACCTGCCCAGATTTGCCCCTTCCGATGATTTGGAGAAGCTGAGTATGGCGTTGAAAAAAATGAATGCGACCAAGCTCCCCTTTCTGGATGACTATGAAAGAGCCGAGAGCACGTGCCTTGAGGATGGAAGATGTTCCCATTTAACACACAGATGTCACCACGCGTCACATGCATATGTTGGGATACCATGTGCAGCTTACAGTAAGTGTAAACCGTTTAGCTCCCGGAATGTTCTGCTAATTTGATTCATGACTTATGTATGCACACTTCTAGTTTCAAAAGGGAGGAGAACTCCGTTTTTGCCCAAGGTCGATCCATATAGAGCCCCTGGACCAATTAACAGGTCTCGGACACCTCTAAACCCAAACCCGGGAGTCCAAATGATAATTTCTCCAAGAAATGACGCCTCGTCCCCAATTACTGTTGAAGTTCAGCAAGGATCAAATTCACAAGTATTTACACTTCCAAACAATAGTTTGGATCCAACAAAAAATTACTATGTGAGTCTATCAATCAAACCGTCATCATCTCCAATCGAAACAAATTCAATACCCGCGTGTAGCAGTAGTCTTGGAAACGATGATAATCTCCCTCCGGAAGACTCAGGATCGTTAAGTGCGCCGCCACCAAAGGGAAATCTAAGAGTCAATTAGGATACAGCCGTCAACATACAATTGTTCAGAATTCAGAATAAAACGGTTTTTTGAAAAAAATGCTAGTAACTATATTAACCGATCTCATTCATGTGATGAGTGAATACAACCCAAGTTAGCTGCATTTACAAGGTACAGGATAAATCCGGCCAGGATGCCACGAGAGCCCCAGCCTCATGGAGTCCATGCCATTGCCTAGGCTCAATTAGCTAGACAACAATTAGCAAGGCAACAATTAGCTTGGCAGAATAATTAGCTAGACAACAATTACCTCGGCAGGTCAATTACCTCGGTAGACCAATTAGCTCGGCGACAATTACATCGGCAGGAATCAGCTAGGCTCAAATTACCTCGGCAAATGTCTCAGTTTTCAAAATTGCATTTATTTCATTCTTCGAGCCAAAAATATTATTTAACAAAATCCAAAAAAAACCCAAATGAATCGAGCTACTGTGGTTTGCCAAATGTAACTCGTTAGATTGTTTCAACAGAATGCCTTTTCATAGTTTTGAATATCTATGGAACCAAACCTTTTTCCGCAGCGAGTTGAGACAAATCCCAATGACTCAACATAACCTAACCTGACTTAACATAACCTTTGATTTTGCTGCTTAACCAGCTTACGTTTTTTAATTAACTTACTTAAGTCTAACTACTAAGTTACTTTCCGACCATTTTCAGGTTTTAGTAGTTAGAAAATTTTTTAGACATAAAATTATGCATGAATCTTGTAAATAAAATGTACCATGAATCAGATTTTTTCCAAATGTTCTGCTAAACTTTTATGGAATTCATATTTTAAAAAAATGAAATAGTGCGATTTGCGCTACTTGCCGAGCTATTTTTCGCCTAGCTAATTCCTGCCGATGTATTTGTCGCCGAGGTAATTGTTCCCTAGCTAATTCAGCCTAGGTAATGGCGTGCTACCGCCTCATGACTCTCTTCTGCTAAGCAAATGCGCCGAAACTTCTTCCGTGCCTTTCCTTGACTTAGACTCGCAACCTAGTACCTGTAAACGGTACGGTTCACGGTGTAAGTCAGTTGTATTGTATTAGCAAAAATTCCGGCGACGGACGGAGTATTGATTGTCGACGCGGCAACGTTTATGCAAAATTACGGTTCATTATGATTCTAGTATTTTTATTTTTAGTGATTATTATTTTTATTCTTTCTAATTGTAGTGCTTATTTTTAGTGCTGTTTTGTTTTAGTACTAATTATTTAGTTTGTGTTCTTGTGCTTTTTATTTTCGAGCTAATGGCCTGATACCATTTAAATTATGAAAAGGCAACAACGATGTTGATAGTGGTGTCTATGATGGCGTTGTTTACTTTAGGAACGAGTCCTCGGTCCATGTAGTACTGAGACCCAGCATGGATGCGACATAGTCGGAGTGAGAGTGAACTCTTTTTGACAAGCAATGTGCTCGAAAGAATTCGATTACAACGAAAACGGAAAACAAAGTCAACAGAGTATTCATACACTGATTTCGCAAATCCAACGTTCAAGTTTAAGACAAGTAAAAATATTAGGGACAATATGAACAAAGGGATGGATAGAACTGCAGAATTTGCCTTAAGACAAGTCGTGAATATCATCGCAGTTAGTATACTGTTAAAACCCCTTTAAAGAATAGGAACATGACGCTGAAGTAATCATTGAAAATGTTAACGAGTATGTAAATTGTTTTGTCATTATTTACAAAACCTCTCGAAGAGTTTACCTTCCCATGCCCATGCCCATACCTGGTATGAGATTATGCGGCACATGGACGTGAAAAGTCGAATTTGTAAATTAAAAGAATCTCCATGTCTGAACGCCGAGTACCTTTTCATTTGGCGCCTCCTTGATTAAAAGTAGTAAACTTCATCAGTTCTAAAATTTAGTGATTATTTCTTTATAAAGTGTGGGGGGGTGAGAGGCATTTCTATTTTTTTCTTTTTCTTTATTCATTATTTCTGAGTTAGAGCTTGAGTTTTTGAAATGCGAATATCAAGTTTACTACGACAATTAAGTCGATAGACAAACCAGGGGAAGAACTCTTTCCTGTGATAAATATAAAATGCGGAAAGTTTAATTTTCACAACCAAATCTGGGTCCTGAGCACTATGAATTGTTCAAAAATGGTTAATATCCTTTAATATGCACATTTAATCTGCCAACGAACGAAACTTTAGTGGACTAAAATATTATTGATGCCTAGGTTAATAAAACTACGACCAGTAGTCTTTTAATTAAATTTTCCTCGCTTAACTTATGCCCTTGGAGACACGCTAATGGTCTGGGATAGACCAATAATATTAAACGCGAGCTACATGGGTACCTAAGTAGCGTAATATCATACGACTGTGAAGTTAGTCGGTTACACACATTTTTAAACCTACCCGCTCTCATCACACTTAAAATGCTAGGGAAGTATAGTCTCAAATTTATTTTTATTTCAATAAGACTCTGCGAAATTTTTGGGATAATGCCTTGGCACTGGGACCAAGAAACCTATTCGATGCTCGTATTGGCAGGAGGCAAAACGTTTTTTGGATGGTTTCCATTGAAACAGTTAAAATTCCGTATTGTTTCAACCATTGTCTTTGCTTATTTTGGATTTAGTGTTGTTCGAATTCTGCATACATTAAGTACACGAGGGGACAATTTTCAAGGAATTCTGGTACAATTAACACTACTCGGTGTTGGCATGTTACGGACGGGCATACTCTACAATAGTTATCAAGATCCAGAAGGGGTTGCAAAATACTTCAGTTGCTTCATCCACTTCGAACGAAAATTGACTTGTTAGTCATATATTTTAAAATAAATTTGATGAAACAATATTTCGCACCACAACCCACTGGCAGTTTATTTAAAACTATAAATTTAATAATTTTACAATTTTTCAGCACTTTATCAGCGGGGGAAAGTACGGGATGCAACGTTGCCATTCATCATGTTCTTTACCCTTTTGGGAGTTGGCGAAATTCCGGCATTGACTGTTCTCTATTTGGCTGATATGACAAAATCTGTTTATTTGGGATCCCTGCAGTATTTAATCCCAAAAGAATATTTCACTCTCCGACTACTTGCCTTTATCTTTTTTTTATTTTTTGAAACCTCTATGATCATGGTAGCGGTCCTCGCGACGATACTTTATGCGTTCGTCTTCATTATGATGTTTCAGTCCTGCAATTTCTGGATGGAGGAGCTCAAGTAAGAAACAACTCCATAGTCGTAATTAATCATTTCCCTGTCATTATTACAATGGCTAAATAGCGGTGCACTCAAATTTGACAACATCGCAAAACTGCACTTTCTAATCTAAAACTTCATAACGACCGCTTCAGGTCATTGCGGCTCAAAGCTTAAATAACAAGTTTCTGGCTCTTGTAAAGCCAACTGCACTCCAAACAAAATTTAGACGTGAAAACTCGATGTTTTAACTTAGAGGTGACCAAAGGATTTTTTTTTTCACTTGCGTTTGCAAGCATTTTTTTGTAAAGTCCAATTTGAACTTAAAAAAGTGAAATTTTAACGTACAAAAACGGCTGCCGGTCCACCAATGCGGTTATTTACGTGCGTTTGTAGCGGCTTATTTTTATCTTACTTTAAACTCGACTGGTTTCTTTAGATTTCTTATTAATCTCCATTTGTGTATTTCAGGCCAACTGCTCTGGAGACATCTCATTTCTCAATTGATTTAAAATTCGAATCGAATTCGAATTCCCGCACTCGGTCATCACTTCGGAAGTTTAATTGCGTAATGAACACATACAATGGATTCCTGGTTATAATGTCACAGTTTATTTTCACCACTAAAACTGCCGTCATGACACAGCACATTCTACCGATTTTTCTCTTCATTCTATGCCCTTATGCAACAATACAATTCTTTGGATGGCACAATTGGACGTCAATCTCAAATGCGCTCTGCTACCTTGTCTTCCCAGGTGGGATTGGGATTTTTGGGACATGGATTCTGCTTATTCAACGACTCCCGGCTTCACTTTATGAGAGTTCTGTGGAACTAGTTGCAGGGTGGAGGCGCACCACTTACAGCGTTCACGAAAAGGAGCGGAAACTTCGAGTAGGGTGTTTGTTGTCAATGAGGACGATCCAGCTGCCGGTTTTGAGTTTTTTTTGTTATCGCACTTCCACAATGCCAAATGTTGTCAACATGTGCGTGGATCAAATTGTTAGCTTGTTAATCGCCACTGGTTAATTAACTTTATTCAAATGATTGATTTCAATGCTACCGTCTCGATTTTGCTTTAACATTCTCGGCAACTGGTTGCTATCAATTAAAACTACCACTAAAAACATTGTGGTTTCCTCCAGGTATTTTATTATAATGTAAAACTTAACAAGCCCGTGCCTAGGCCCCGAAGGGATACACCATTCCCTGCCTAGACACAATATTGGTGAGTTGTGCTCGCTCGCTTGCAGCGTCGTATTCTGGGTTGACACTTTTCGTCTTTCGCCAACCACCACCACTACCAGCGGAAACTCATCTTTGAATAAGGCTATTAATATATTGTACTAATCCTTATTCTCATCATATCTTGTTCAACTTTAAGTTATTAAGTTCGAAATTGCATTGAATTTGCAATTTTGATTTATTAAATAATTATCACCGGTTCTGAGTGCGTCATTAGTTTGGTGGGGATTTAATTATACTAATTATATGTAATAATTATATCTAAAATCAATTTAATTGTTCAAAGTTAATATTTTTGAATTTTGGTCCCCGGCCAGCAATAAGCTCGTCACGGCACTGCGACCCTCTAACAATAGACAAAGTGGCTCTGAAACTTTTTTGGGTGAAATTAAAGACAGTGGGAAGTGGGACGTTGTGTTGGTTGAAATATTTCTCTTATCTCTCCTTAGGCCTCTCGCAATCAACAAACTCACAGACGCCGAAAAAGGTTATTTGAAATAATTTTTTCTATTGAAAATACCTCCGCTCCTGTTATAGCCAAAAACTTTTCTTTGTATTGAATAAGAATAGAAAGGCCAGAAAGGTTTCCCAACTTTTCACAGGATTTGATTGCTGCCCTGGAAAAATTGAAAAAGAGTCGACTGCAGTTGGCAAGGTGTGCAACAGAACATACTACATTCATTTCGAATTGACAAAAAAAGACGACCACTTTTAATTTTTCTCAAGATTTTAAGTTTCTGATTAATCAGGTAAGTGATTCGGAAACCATTCGAAGTTGCAATTTTTTATTTTTCCTTTTTTGAGTGTTTTTTGTGATGTGATGTGATTTTGTGATTTTGATGACTATTCTTTTTATTGTTTGATAGCATCTTTGTAAGTAATCATTTCTAATGGAAAATGAATCCAACAAACCCCGGAAAGCTTACCCGAAGAACGTCGTCGTCAAGCCGAAGAAGGATTCTTTGAAAGGGGAACTCTTGAGTTGTAAATTCTGTGGGAAAAAACTGTTGCAAAAGAACTTGATAATTCACGAAGCCCAGTTCCATACGGGTGAAACTCCATTCGAATGCCCGGAATGTTCCAAGCGTTTCGTTCGCGAATGGCAACTTAAGTCCCATCTCAAGTTTACTCATCCAAAATCTAGGGATTTTGTGTGTCCAGTCTGTGGGTTGAGCTTCAAATCGGACGGAGTGCTACGAGGTCACGCCTCAGTACATTCGGAGGAGAGGTCAATTGAGTGTACGCAGTGCGGAAAAGCGTTTAAAACAAAAGCTACACTAGGAAGACACGTCCTGAGGATCCATTCGACCCAGAAATCCTACAAATGCTCTTTCTGTCCTTATGAGCATGCCTGCAAGGAGTATCTAACCCACCATCTCAAGGGTCACACAGACCAAGGATGGTTCCCATGTCCAATTCCGGATTGCGACAGAAAATTCAAAACGAAACAAAATCTTCGGCTTCATTCGGCTATCCGACATTATAAAATGAGTGACTTCATGTGTCATATCTGCAGCTATGCAGCAGTATCAAAGGGAGCCCTTGAAAACCATTTCCGTATTCACACCAAAGAGAAGCCCTTCAAGTGTGCCGTGTGTTCAAAGGCGTTTACAACAACCGCACATGTCGCGGACCACATGAAAATACACGTCGGACTCAAGGACCACAAGTGTCCCCACTGTGATTATTCCACGGTGGCAAAAGGAAACTTAAAAAGGCACGTCGCTATGGTTCACGAAGAGAGACGAGACTTTGAGTGTCAACTTTGCTCCTGCCGCTTTGGGACCAAGGCGACGCTAGAAGCACATATTGGTACTCATACCAATGAGAGACAATTTGACTGCGAAATCTGCGGGAAATCATTCTACAAGCGGAACATTCTGAACGAGCATCGAAAGATCCATCAGGATCCAAAGTTTGAGTGCGGAGAATGTGGAAAAACTTTTCGCTACGACCATCTGCTTAAGAGGCATAGTTGGGTACATAGTGGGCTTAAACCCTTCAGTTGCGAATTCTGTCAAAAGGCATTTCTATCAAAAGCAGTCTTAAAAGGTCACCTCTCGTGTCACACCAAGGAGAAGCCCTATCAATGTGAGTATTGCGGGAAATCTTTTGCAAAACGTAACCACGTGAATGTCCACCGCAAACAACACCAAGGAATCAAAAACTTCAAGTGTGGGACCTGCGGGAAAGCCTTCAGTCAAAAAATTGCATTGATTGGTCATGAGCGGACACACACTGGAGAGAAGCCTTTCGAGTGTACTATTTGTTTTGCTAGTTTTAGGGTATTTCAAGGGTTGAGGAATCACCTCCGGATCCATGCGAATAACCTTCCCTGGGCCTGTGATCAGTGTCCGTCCAGTTTCAAGGTTAAGCAAGCGTTAACGTTGCATGTGAGTTCGATGCATTCCGGTGGATTAACCAAATCCACTCCAGTAACCACCTCAGCCGCGTTAATGAGAAAGGAAGTGAGAATTGTGCTGAATCGGATATGAGCTTAAAACAAAAGAACGGACGTAAATATGAATCGGATTCACAAATTGAAACAACTTATAATATACTTTTTAATTTTCAGTAAATAGGCCTTAAAATTCTGACCTTTTCGATCAAGCGTATCCTTTTAAATCCAACCAGAGTGAAAAGGACGTTTTTCATAGATATGTTATAAAATGTAAATAAACTTCATTCAAAACAAATTTCAAAAAAACATGGTTTCTTTTATTTCGGAGCAGTTTCATATCCTGTGAATTCAGTACTTATTTTACGGGAATTTAAGAGATTTTCCCCCCATTAATTACCAGCCAATAAACAAGGTCCCCAATTTCTTCGAGCAAACTTCAGGTGCAAAACTAACACGCAAAATTCGATACAAAAAAAGAGGGGTCGACCAGCATTAGCAAAAAGCACGCTGGTTGTTCAATAATATCAAGTCAAAAACTTAGCCTTTTAAATTTGTACTATATTTCTGACTATTTTTTTGGATTTGTTGTTACTAAATTATTTTGGGGATATTATAGTTAGAAGAACCCAAATTTAGCACCAGAGATGTGGCCAATACTTTCTTAAGTTCCCTAAAATTGAATAAATTGCAAAATCGAAAGTTTGGTCTTTTGACCTCTTGGTGCTCTTTTCTCTGTTTCGAAAAACAGAGTGGTCCTTTGCATTATTTATCGAGAAACACTTTATTACTTTTTGAATTTTTGAACTGGGTGGATATCCTTAAATATGCACATCTCCTCATCTGAGAACGAAAGAGTCGACTCCACAGACTCGGTTCCTCATATCGTTAACTTTAATATTTATGCCTCACACTTCGCTGAGACTTCGCTGTTGAAAAATCGCGTAGAACTTTAATTAAACTTGTCTCGCTTAATTTAAAATAAACCAGCTTTATTAAAATATAAAGTTATACTTTAATTCATATCATCAAGCCGCGCGGCGGTGGTTGAAATTGTGATCTCTTTTATGCGTCATTTCCAGAACGCACTTCCTGTTTTCCTGTGAGTCGCACCGAAACGTTAGGAAGGTACAGTCTCAAATTTATTTTTATTTCAATACGAATCTGCGAAATTCTGGGACTAATACCATGGCACTGGGAACAAGAAACCTATTCGATGCTCGTACTGACAGGAACGAAAACGTTTTTCGGATGGTTTCCATGGAACCAACTCAAATTCCGTATTGTTTGGACGGTTAGCTTTGCTTATTTAGGATTTAGTGTTCTTCGGATGCTGCATACAGTAAGCACCGGAGGAGACAATTTTCAAGGAGTTATGGTACAACTAACATTACTCGGCATTAGCACATTGCGGAGTGGCATAATCTACAACAGTTATCGCGATCCAGAC
>JAQIYD010000231.1:0-10390 GCA_034699565.1 Anurida granulata
ACTGGGTTTCTCTTCTTTAATTGATGCAAAATGTATTTATTTCATCAACAATACAGTTTTTATTTTGTTTATATCGTTCAGCAATAATAATATATTTTGTACAATAATTGTTAATCGCTCGCAAGTGTTCCTCGAGAGTATTTTACATGAGATTCCTGGCTACGTGAATGTTATGTTGAAATAAAAATTACAAAATGCAATATCACAGACTCGTTTCCAGTTCCCATTTTTTATCGAATCTCGTGTCCTTTCAAGTGCTTTTCTTTTAGTTCATTTACATTCTTAACTTCAAACGTTGGAATAGGCGGAAGTGATGGCATGAGTAAAGTTTCTGAGTCTGACAGAAAAATACGTTTTTTGTTGTTGTGACAACGCGTAAACTTCAATGGCCACGGTTGTAAACGGTTTAGATTTAATACTTTTAGCAAGTTTGGATATTAAGGGAAAGGTTTCAATTCTCCAAAAATGTGCACCGCTCAGAGGAAACGTTTCCAAAGGAAACGTCAAAATATAATTTGTGACGATGATAAATTACAAATGTTAAATAGTTTGGAATTGAAATAAAAATGGGCATAATGAAACTAGCACCTATTGCGGAGTAATACCTTCGAAATGTACAATATCAGTCGATTTGGCAGGAAATTTGATAACATCTTCAAATGGCCATTGTTAGTGTCAGCTGGGTGCATATCGTGTGGAGAGTTTGTGTGAAATTTGAATGGCAAAGGACAAATACTCCCCTCTGTCTTGTAAAACTTGCCATAATCAGGATTCAAAATGTGCATCCGCACTGCAAATGGAACATACTCAAAATATCCACAAATGCGAGGGCGGTTAACGTCGGATTAATTGGAGTCCGCATTTCTTTCCGAGTTAAAAGTAATAAATTGAACAAGTTTGCAAAAATCCCAACACAAACGACGAGGGCAATGTAGCCATGAACCATTTTATAATTTTGTCCAATGGCATAAAAGGATTCCATACAGGTGGTCGTGGACATTTCAAACGTTTCTTTATTCGTTATAAACTCGTACATTTCGTCGGTAGAATCGAGTCTCCGCGTAAGTGTATTTTCATCTGGAATTTGGCTAAAAGAATAGATCTTTGTTGTCGTCAAGGCTAAAATGTTCGTACATGGCTCCATTTGATAGACTTGTTCAAGGGAAACTGAATTAAATGACTTAGTGAAAAAACGTTGCGGCAACTACAGTTGTCATTAATGAGGATTGAATTCGATTTTTTCTCTTTTTCGAGTATTTTTTTCAATAAAGTCGTGATGAAGGCGCTGGACAAAGAGGAACTCTCGTTTGTCCATTCAACTTCGTTTACGCACTACTTGATGAGAAATATTTTCCAGGACGTTGCTCATACACAAGCCAGACGAAGACACAATGAAGACAAACGAACATGGAAGCTCCTTTTGTACACTATTGTCGGAGGAAGTGGTGATTTTCTGTTGGTCGAGTATATTTTTTCATTTTATATGAAGAAAGGTTCCTTCTTTCACTTTATTCTTCAGCAGCGGCAGAAGTCTGTTTGTTCCCATAATGAAAACTAGTCGATTTATTTTTAATATTAACAGTGGAGATACAAAGTACAATATCATACAAGTGTTTAGGCTAAGGATAGTTGAACTCTTATATTAACAATTTAGTTCAGCAAAGTTCAATAGTCTTGATAAGTTCATGCAATTTTGGGAAAATGTGATGGTTTATTTATTATTAATTGTAATGATCTTATTTTAAAATTTTAAGATTGTGAGCTATATTATGTTTCTTTCTTTCTTACTAGTTTCCTAGTATTTCCAGCGTCATTCTTACTTTTTAGTTTCTTTTGGGCCTGGACAAAAGAAGGCTTTAATTTTTTCAATTCTAAATTTTGATAAGAAAATTTCTTAGCATCATTTCTTCAATCAAGCCTGGCGTACCTTTATCTTTGGATTTGAGTGTTTGGAGCCAAACGTTAGCTCTTTCTGCCTGGCTATAGAAATTAAGTTTAAGCACCAGTTCTAAACTATGTATCTCTCTTAAATCATGTCAAAACTAGTGTCAATCGACACTGCTCACGTATAGCAGATAAGGAATTTACTACTTTCGGCTCTGGGGTAGTCATTGTAGCCAAGTGGTCAAAGGTTATCATGAAAATATTATAGTTCGGCACTTTCAACCCTAATTACAAATTCAAGTTTTTTTTACATCATTGTATTTGGTTTCGTGCGGGTTCAAAATAAATTCGGAATTTTAAAACATATGCTCACTTTTTTAATTTATAAAAAATAATAAAGCCTGCAGTTTTGCACTTCTATATTCTAGCAATAATTGTTGGCTAGAAATCCTCTGTACACAACATATTATTGGTTCAAAGTTTTAACTTTTTGAAACTTTGAACCAATCATAAGATTGGAATGATTTCCACTTCTTCTTGTGGTGGTGCTTTGATACCCCTCACAGAAGAGGATCCACTTTCGCATCATTAACTTTTCAAATAGAAATCTTTCACTTTATCATTTATCCCTTTTTCGGAGAAAGAAAATATTATGGGCAGCCATACCACGGGACAAGATTCTATTGTCGGAATCCAAAGATCAACCAGTTCAATTTTTCTAATTTACAAAATCCACAACTCTCATATCATTTGATGCCACTCATTACGGTCTTTCCGGTGAGTGATAATGAGGAGGAGGAGTTGGTGCAGCGTTATTGCATTTTCCAAATACCCGGGTGTTTAATTTCGAACATTTTTAACCGCTCGACCTCCCCAGGGATCAGTTTGAAGTTACTTTAACTGAAAAACTGCAATTTAGTGAGCACTAAATGAGGGAATAGTGGTTTAGTACTCGAGTACTCGCGCAATTTGTGTAGGAGGAAGGGAAAAGCTAAGCACCAGCGTTTGAATTTGGCGGGAATCCTGTGTAGCCTGTCTATGTTGAATTCATACGTTCATCCCATCTTCATCATCCCATTTGGATTCCCATTTTAAATTATGTTCCAACTTTTTCCCCCTTTGTTTATGGTTTAGCAATTGGTTAAGTTTGTTTAGTTTCAAATGGTTCGATTATGTATTTGTTGAAATAAAACTGTCCTAAAATAAAAAAAAATTGGACTGAAAAAAAATGAAAACTAGAGAGCCTACTGTATGAACCGGATCTCCGCAAATTGCCAACGTACAGAAGAAAATAGGATAAATTTAATTCATGCTTCTGTGCAGTATTTAGGAAACAATAGTGCTTGGTTTCCAAATATTTTTCCTGGTTTTGAAGGCATGTCTCGCTTATTGTCATAGTAAATTCTGAAACACAACATAACGAAAGTTGAAGGCAAACGAACTGATAAAGTAAAGGACTGAAAGTGTATCTAAAAACCACACCTGAACATGAACAATGAGGTTCTACTCTATTTTCTTTCTGTCCGTAAAATGACCTATGAGCCTCGAGAAATTTTTTGTTAGAAGATTTTACTAAACTCTTGTTTAGAAGCACCAAACAACGGCAAGGGTAAAAACAAGGAATGCAAATAACAGGAAGAGGCAGATTAGCTGAATACTGGTATACTCGAGCATACAATTCACAGGTAATACCGTTCCTTAGTTAGGGTTTCGAATTGTATAATGATGGGCTGAAAAGCGGTTAGTATGTGAAGTGAATTGTCAAGGCCCACTCGACACTCGACACGCGAATCCCATCCCAATTCCGCATTTTCGCACATTTTAATTCATTTTAATTTGGCCGAAGTACTAAATTCAATTAGTATTTTAATTAGCAACATTTGAATTAGTGTTCAAATACTAACTCATTTTAGTGTCACCAACTTTAATCTCTGAAAAAATAAGAACTAGATGTCTACTCTTGAGATTTCATTTCGAAAATGTTAAGTTGAAACGTTGAATTCGAGCTCATCGCCAGACGTATCAGGATGCGCATAAGCAAGTGGGCGTAACAATTAATTTTCAGCTTTTCGTAAATGTTGTCTCGAAGGTAAATCAAATGTATTATAAAAGTGGGGAAATTTAGAGTTTATCTGAAATTGCATGAGCCATTGGGTTTTTGGGGTGGTGAGAATGTTGCTTTCTTCCTTAGCGTTTGCAACAGAATTCAATGGTCATGTTGGTATCACCCTAACATTGTGCTGCTAGACGTCAGTTATGCCAATGTGAGTCTATGTGGACTTTTCCATTTTACCAGCATTAAAGCTTTAGCGAAAATAAGTAATTTCTGCTGCTGAATCCTGAATATCGACCATTAAAAATCATGATTGTTGAATCTGGCAACATTTTTTTGATTGAATTGAATTTATTAATTGTTCATCTTGTCAATATGCAGTTCATATACACTATATATATATATAACAATAAGGTAAAACGCTGACAGAACATTAGCCAGAATAATGCATTCCAGCAAAGAAAGTTGTCTACTTTGGTGTCACCTTACTGGTTATGCCGTCTGCAATAAAATACTAAACTGTAATTCTGGTGTTTTCAAATAAACCTCTCGATTGAGAAAATGTTTTTATCAAGTTGTAGGTTTAGCTCTTAAAATACATTCCATCGTAAACATCTAGGAACTGGATATGTTTTGTTAGTTTTATCTCTTGCGTCAATTGTAGATGGCTTAATACACAAAAATCAACTCAAGAACAAGGACATCAATCCTCCGGAACGGAACCTCATGTACGGAATCGAAATTTTGAGTCAAGCTTACGCGAATAATTTTTAACCCCATGTTGCTATCTAGTTACGCATACCTACCTAGTATTGGCAACCACAGAAGAAGAGTTGTGTTGCACACACCGAACGTTGATTTCAACATGCAAGTTTGCAAAGTTTTGATGATTCCAATGTGCTAATTTTGCAAGGTTTTGTAATAACTGCCACAATTGAACAAATGGGTTGGGATTTCTGCAACCAATTTTGTATTTTTTTTTTTACATCGAATCGAAACGGGTTACTCAAGAATTCTAGCAGATTCAAGGGGTAAGACGCAAGTAGATAAGGCCCGCTGGCTAACTGTAGTATATAATCGTGCCAAAAATTAAGTCTGTGAAATTAGCAACAAATAAAACAGCCTTATAAAGTCAAAAGATACACGGTCATATCACGGACCATTTCAGAGCAAGTCATTTTTGCATTCTTATCAATAAACCCAAAGGCGCCGAGGTGGCATTTAACCGGCAGCAAGGACATTAAAGAGGATTTCATGTAAGCTACTTGTGTATTCTTTGAGTCCAAATCATTAACGGTCGTCGAACCGGCAGTGGAGTTGCCATTTCTGCCAACTTTCCGAGCTTGCGCTAGAATGCACCTGTAGATATCTTCTTTTCTAGCAAGCGGCAAAGAGGCAGTGTTGATGGATTCCATTGAATAGTAAAGACCAACATTGATTGCTATTGCAGTCGGGAGAGCAAAAAACAAGAATACATATGAGAGCCTTAGAATTCCGTAGATGGCCATTGGAGTGTAGGCAATTACAGGAAACAGAAAAATTGGGAGCCAGAGAGATTTTCCAAAAATTATATTGAAGAGATTGCATATCAGGCGGAGGTTGTTATACCGCAGCACGTGGAATCTAAACTTGCCGTTATCCCCAGCATAAATTTCGTGTCTATAAATATAACCAACAATTAGCCTCAAGTCACATGAACAAAAACCATTAGAGATTACTCACGAGACGTCATGAATGGAATTGAGTGTAGACTTGCAAAAAATAAATCCAACCGTCATAAGAAAGTTTAGATAAGATGTGTACGTAAACATCAATCTCCCTTCGACCAAAAATCCAAACAGCAAATAAGTCCAAATATTCTGCCATGTTTCAGGTAGCGCAGAATAAACATAATAAACGTTCCCAGGAGTTAAGAAAAAAAGAATCCAGAAAGTTACGAGTGACAATACAATGAGAATATTGGCTAAGTCAAGTATTCGCGAGCTTTTGTCGGTTACAGCTATTTGTTGCAAAGGCATATCACCTGCATCAGAACAAATCAAAATTTAAGTGGTAACATGATATGCAAGTAATTATTAAGTGGCCACAAAGTGATGATGCAGAGGCTATGATTTTTTATGATTTTTTGCATACAGACTATACAAATTTTCATGTGCGAGTTAGGTTAGTTTTTTGTTTCGTTTAAGGTTGTTTAAGGGTAGATTTAGATTAGTCTAAACCCAACCTAACCCCGGTGCATGGTAAGAGGAGAGCGCGTAGTAAAAGGCAAGTTAGTATGTGCGCTAGTCTATTTTCCACCAGAAGGTGGAACAGTTTTTCAAGTCACGCTTCCTTGTTTAGTCAACTGGTACTAAGGGATAAGATAACACCAACCGCAAGGCGGCGAAGTACTCTACCCCTTCAGAGGTTCCTTTAGTAACCAAAATTATTTTTGGACAAGAGTCAATTATACGTTAAGGATTATTAACGTATCGTCCTCAACTAACTTAATTTAATAATCATTAGCTTACTTTTCGGTTGGTCAACAAAATATCGGTAAAATGAAGCGAGCTCTTCTGTGTGCCGAAGTGCCATCAGTTGCCACACCCCAGTAAGTAAGTGGTGAAATATTACAGTGGCGTGGAGTATAATATAATTAAGTTGGCCATTTCCTAGTGCCATGAAAATAAATTGGGCAGAAGAATAGATCAAATAGCAGAAATTAACAGCGACCCCAATTCCAACTATTATTCGTTTCAATGTGCTCCGTGTTGGGATTAGGTTCCCATTTCTGAAATCAGTCGGAAGGCAATAGGCGACGGACATAATTCTGGCCAGCTGCACCAAGATTTGGCGTTCCTTTACGGTAATCATTCGCGGAGAACATGACAATGCGTCCATTATTTTCTAGTGCAAATTCTACAATAATATTCAACCAGACTGTCATCTGTGCACAAGTTTTATGTAACATATATAAGAGTGGAGGGGATTGATCGAAGACAATTAGAACAATTAAAAGCAGGTTGTAAGTGGGTAACATATATACTTTGGAACAACAGGGAAATTAAAAACAAAGCACAATGTTTTTCATCGAAACCATGTACCATGTCCAAGTGATCCGCACACAGAAGAAAGAATAAGCTGTCCGGATTGTTGTTGACATTTAGATACGTTATATCATCAGAAATGCTAAATTGGTGTAATTAATGAGAACTATTGGTAGAAAACAACAATTGAGTAAATGATTTTGTTTTTCAAAATAAATGACCGTCAAAAAATAAATGATCACCAAAGGTTAATCATGACAATTTTGTGATCATGAACAATCAAGAACTCTCATGTAGGCTTTGGACCTAAAGAAAATTGACAAATTTACTTTCGGAAATTTTTCTCAACATCATGTTCAGCAGGTTTTCAACAACTGGTATACATAAAATGTGATTTGTGGTTTTTCATCTATTTTTTGGAAGTTTTCTGTTAAACACTTCATTTTTGTATTTATTTATTTTGCATCCAGTCTGAGTCGCAAATTTTTGTCATTTTTTGGAGAAGCACTGATTTTTAAGGATGCACTATAATCTAGCCTAAATAAAGGGAGTCGAATTCTTAAAGTATTCGAATTGGTAAACCAAAACAGGCATGACAGGTCAGACGGGAGATTAAGGTAACATTACTGGCAATTATTAATAGTTATACGAATGTAGTGCAAGAGTGGTAATAGGTAAGACGGCCGCTGTTACCAGCAGACAACGTGGCTGTCTCTTGGCTCGGACTCAAATCTTCCTCTACCACTATCGGATATTCCGATATTCCCTCCTATTTATTTGCTCTCATGTCATGTAGAATTTACAAAAGAGTTTGCATTGAACATCGGGAAGCAAGAAGACCATATCTGGAAGATAAAATAATTTCATCGGCCCTGCGCTATTCAATCAATCAATCAATCAATCAATCAGTCTAGTTTATTTAACATTGGCCCATTGTCTTATCAACTTCCGAACAAATTCTACTTTTTGGAAATAAGCAATTTGAGTGATATTTGATTGGCTTTAATCACTTCTTATAAATTAGTAAAAGTTAAACCTTGGAGAGGAGTAAAAATTATGGAAAAATTTGCGATGGGTTTGACGGACTGGCCGGATGACACACCTTGCTTCGTTTTCCGGATCTGTACTTACCGATGGCTAAGGGGTTTGCCTCAAGCCGGTGTACTGCCAAACTACGGCCGGTTTCACGTTCATCCGCGACCTGGTGGTATAGTTCCTTTTCCGTCGAGCAAAGTTTATGAAGGCGAGTATGTTGAGGGCGAATTTAAATGTTTTGTATTAGTATACAGAGATTCAAAGCGATAGAGGTTAGGGGACTTTGTGTTGAAATTCCACTATTCATTAAATTTATATGGTGAACTAAAACAAAATAGTTCCCGTAAAAATTTTAACACGGTGGTTTGTTTACTTCCTCAAACTTAATGCAAACATCCTTAAGTTCACGAAGCGACGCGTTAACCACATTTCACTCCTCCTTCTGAACCAGTTTAGGAGTCCCAAGATTAAAATTGCAAAACCTAATTTAAAAGTTTGGTCTGGAAAGGATGGTAATGGATGGATTCCATGCAGGGCGAAACTCTACATAATTAAGCCAAAGTAGCAAATTCAGTATTGGAAAAGTTAGGATAACCAGAATCGGTTAGAGGTTCAGTACGAAAGGTAATAAATTTTAGTATATCCGCAAAACCAATTTATTTGTAACATGGCAGTCTTTTAAAATAATGCCTTATTCGGATTTATTTTATAGTAATCAAGACGTGATTAAAACCCTATCTACAATATACTCTCCATGTCAGTTCTTGCCAAATATGAGTTTTTTTTACCTTTTTTGGGACACAATCTCAGCAGTCGTCGTCGACGCGTTCCCATAGCACGATATTAAAATGTCATCACGAGTACAATTACTACTCAAAGTGATTTATGGGTTTGCCAACATTTTCAAATCCACACATTTTAAATATACATTCTCCGCCGATGGTCGAGATAAGTTTACGTACGAGAGAGGGAAATATAATATCCCCACCCTCGTTTCTAGTATCATGGCCCCTATCCTTAGTATCTACATTGGCTACATTTACATGGAAGCCTTCTTTGGAAAAACAACAGAACTTGAGATGCAATTCATCATTGGTGCAAATGGTGCCCTGATTGTTATGAACGCCTCTCAATGGTATTTCCTTTCCGAGTCCAGCTATCGTGAAGGAAACTACATTATGAACCATATCTTCAAAATCCAGCTTATTGATCTTTTCGGCAGATTTAATCTTCTTTATGAAGTGTTCAGTTTCATAGTAGCAGTCGGGGCTGTGGTGTACCCTTTCCTTTATGTTCCATGCTTGTACGGAATTGACTGGTTCATGCCTGGTGTTATGAATTCCCTTTCATTTGCCATCAAGTTCACAACAACGATCGCAATAGTCGATGCCACTTTAAAATTCGTTGCTGAAGTCATTTTTAAATTTATTATGTTTTCAATCATGTCCACCGCACTTGGTCATGGAGTCATTAACCTAGCTACAATGGCTCATTGGTTATATACCTACCATCATACTCTTTTTCACTACCTCGAATCTAAATCATGGTAACTAATTTGTGTTTATGAGTCGATGACGAAGTGTATATCAGCGTTATCTGAGTACACGCCCAATGTTCATTTTGGCGAAGGAAGTCAAAAAACTTAAAACTTTCTTGCATATTAATTGACGGCACTGGTTTATTTGACCAAAACATTTGCTGAAAAGACCGAATACGTTTTACTGCAACTACCGAATAACCTAACCTAGTCAAGTATTCGGCATTTTCAGTACAACGCTTCCGGTCTTTTCAGCAAAGGGTTTGGTCGATTAAAATTATCCCTTACTTTAGGTGTTGACGTCTCTTTATTAGGAAAGATTTAATGGAAGCTGATCATATCGACTCCTTGGTAACACACAACGCGGCGTGCAAGAAATACTTGGAGCTCCAATGCTTGAATAAATTATATTCTGATAATTTGGGGCTCATTTTTGCCATACTCTATTTTAATGTGATGGTTATTTGCATCGTATCTGTCTACATGGCATTCAAAATTAATCAACTCTCTCCGCTTGTAAGCGTTCCAGTAATGGGTGCCGGTCTTTGTGGGGTGTTCATATTGAGCTCTCTTTTCAAACAAGTTATAACCTTTCATTTGCGGACTCAAAAAATAATTCAAGTATTAAGGCTCAAATTTAAATTAACCAGTCCATATCACCACCGCTTTTGGAGAGCAATGATTCCTTTAAGGTTTTATGTCGGCGGATACTTTACTCTCGACACCATGGAACTTCTGCTGATCATTTGGTTGGAAATTGTGCTTAAAACTATTATCGAGTTAATGATTGCGTTTTAAAAGACACATGAATAAATAGAAACCTACCCAAGCTGTTTTTGTAAGTAGGATAGTTTC
>JAQIYD010000232.1:0-10388 GCA_034699565.1 Anurida granulata
CTAACGCGTGGATTTTACAGAGTTGGTTTAGTTGCAAAATTCACAAAATCACAATTCACAACCCGAATGAATTTGAAATTTGAATTATGGATAATGGCCGATTATTATTAATCGAAATCAATCGAGGTAAATCTCGCTGGATGTTTAAATCCACACCACTACCACTACTGGACAGGGAAGGAGCGTGACAACTACGCAGTCATAAAAATGTACACTTTTAGTCTGACATTGAACTGATGACGCTCACGTTGGAGTCCTACTCAAAATAGTTTGGGAGTTGAGTCCCGATTTTTTATAAACTGAAACAATTAACTCCTCAGCTAGACTTGCAACTAATTATCTTCTGTCACACTCCACAACCACCACCACCCACTGACCGAGAACGGAATGACAATGGGAGTTCATATTATTTAGACTTCCTGCAACAAGATCACACTTCAGAAGACAGGTTCCCTACTTATAAACTGTAAATAGATACAGAGTCAAAATGGAGTTTCAGTTTATGTAATCTGCTGGAGGTGGAGCTTTGAAGGTCCTCCTGGGAGTCAAGTGTTGTTAAGAAAAGGTTAAGAAAAATGTAACTCTGGAGGTTTCGATTTCAGGAGAAGAAGAGCGAACAGCGTGAGTTCGTATCTGCTTAACTCTATCACGGACCAATAATAATAAAGTAGTGGTAGTGAGTAGTGTTTACTGGTTCTTTCTTCCTATTATTCTTCTTCCGAGATGCTAAACACTTAAATCGTCGCTCACAATTGCAGAGACAGGGACGGTGTTGTACAACTCCCCTGCTGGATTTCCCCCAAGCGATAATAATAGGAAGAGTACACACCTAAACAATTTAAACTTATTCTTTCCCATTGTCTATTCCCCATTGGGTCGGGATTTAATGCTCAATAAACTTATCATCCCGTGTCCCACAAATCTAACCCGGCTAGACTCACCACAAACGAACGAATAAGGGTATCAATGAAAAAAGAAAACAATACTCTGATATTCTACCCGCAATGATTGATAAGCTACTCACTCCTACGAATACAGAAGCCATAATAATAAACCAAGTCCTCAGCTTATGTATTCCGTCGCCAATATCTTCGGAGGATGAAAGAAAGCCCAGGCACACACAAATTATAAGTCAATGCTCCATGATAACGTAAAAAGAATCACTAAACAATTGAATCGTAGCAAAAGGACCCCAAGATTTCCCGGGATCTTTGGGCTCCTACTGAAAACCAATAGAAATTAATCGAAAACTGGTGAATTCAATTTCATACCCGTGGTATTCAGGTGCCGAAAACAATCGATGACCACTACACACACTGTTTGCGGAACGAATACTTACTCTAAAGTCGATAATCAGAATGAGAACTTAACTAGACTGTTCGAAAATAAGTTAAAATTAAGAATGGGGGAAATATGAGTGAGTGACGGAGAGACCTGTTGAAGTTGGCCATGATCCATGACACTGCACTGTATGAGTTAAACTTCGGTTCTATTTCGTCCCGTTCAAACTAATCAATGCGCACTCCTAGTCCTAATCAATTGAAACTCCATCGAGTCTTATTATATTTAATCTCCGCTGCGCGACTTTTGACATTTACAGCTTAAGCATAATGGAACCTGTTGTGTAGCGTAAAGGAATTATATACCATGTTAGGAATCAACCGGACCAGAACGACAATAGAATCAGGAATGACAAGAAGGAAAAAGGATCATTTAAAGAAAAAGGGTTGATTTACCGTTGACATGATGATGATGTTTGCTGATTAGTAAGTAAGATACACTTTCCTGCAACAGAGAGGGGAACAGTGAACGAAGTAAAGTGAATCCTTTTATCTTCGTCTTCCTCCAAGTTGATTTGGCAGAGGAGATTGATCTGGTGACAGGTGACAGGATTGATGTTTGATTTAACTTTCAGACACTGTTCATGAAGTTAAAAAATGAAAATAAAAAAGGAACTTAAATCAGTTGTGTCGTAATTTGAGGAGGGATGTTGCTGACTTGAACTTCAACAACAACAAGACAATTCCAAGGGACAAAATAAATGAGAAGAGATAAAGATTTGTAAAAGGAAGGGATTTGAATTTGGGACGAAAAGAGGAAATGAGGCAAGGAAAGAAACGACGCTCCCTTTTCACTTGACCCCAACCAAGCAGCTTGGCCTTTTCAAAAGACAATTAGTACATTTTCTCCCTCAATTAGTTTTTTAATCAGTTTTTAATTTATCATTAATCAAAATTTAAATATGAAAACTATGTAATAGATAGGGATGTTTTTATGGAAGGGATCTTTGCCACCAAATTTAACATTAAGGACATGTAGCCCTTTGTAGCGCTCTGCCTCCAATGTTAAATTTGGCGGGAAAAATCCCGTCAATAAAAACACCCTCTATACTCATGAGATTTCAATTTTATTTGAGGCACAATTTGAATAAGGAACTAATAATGCAAGCAGTGTCATATTAATATTAGCAGTAGTAAATCGATGAAAAGATCAAAGCTCAGCAGCAGCAACACCATGTTTAATCAATATGTTTTATGCTTACACGACCAAGAAAGTAAAGCTTATAGCAACTTTAATTCCTCATTCTAATTATTCCATTCAAGCAAGGGGTTCAAGGAACAGTTCGTCTACTGTGGAGTTAAAATTCGAAATAGGAATTGGAATCATAATGGTGAGTTTTCAAACCAAACGACGCACTTTTGAATTCAATTTATATTGCATCTTTTTGTGAAAGACTTCAAAGCCTCATAAGAAAATTGCATTAAAAGAAGCTCTGAAGACTTGGGAAGATAAATACGGGAGAGGAGAACAAGGAAAGAAAATTGGAGATCAATTAGAAATTAAGTTTAATGGCTGGAGTCCTCCGATAGAGAAAATGGACAATTCAACTGCTGCTTTTACAAAATGCGAGTAGGATTCAACACTTTCACAAACAAATTAGTTAGTTTCTCTCATCAAATAAAAATCTGTGCTATAATGTTGTATAGATTTCTTTCCATTTCAACAAACATGATAGAGCGGCTAACAAATCTCAATTACATGAATCACTTACGAGTTCTATCCGTTGGCAGAAATTTTCTAAAAACTTTGTCCGGAGTCGTATGTATTTTAATTAAACTTTTAAGAATGAAAAAAAGGTTTTAAACTCGCTTAAAATTTACACTAAAAACGTTATCTCATTGTCATTAGGAGGCATGCGCAGATACATTAGAAGAGATCTGGGCATCATACAACCAAATCGAAAAACCAACAAAAGGTATTCTGAGCTGCAAGCGACTTCGGAAGATCTACTTGGGGAATAATTGGGTTACTCTAAAACTTTTGAAACCATAAACCCTAATAGCTCACTTGATTCATGTTTGTCTTCTTAGATTCGGGAATGGCCTGAAGTGACCAAGTTGAATGAACTTCCTGACTTGGAAGAACTTGGACTTATTGGTATTAAACATTATAAACTTTTGCTGTACGTATCTCCGCCATGCAGTTTTCAGTTTAAAAACAAGAAAATAGCATGCGTTTTCAATTTTAAAATGCATAAATGCATAAATAAAAATAAAAATTGAAATCAAAACTCAAATTGAATCAAAATCGAATTTGAAATCAAAATTGAAATCAAAATCAAAATCAAAATGTATTAATTGCGTAGTTCATGTTTTGCAAGATGGTTTCTTCGTTCGGAATTGATTTGGTTTGCATCACAAACCCGACACCGAATCGTGCGAACTAAATCAACTGACATAATTAGTACAAAGTTTGCTCAACAACATTTTTAAGAACCGAGGAATTTCCTAACTATTGGTAAAGTTCGTAACCAAAAATAGCGTCGGAATTTTAAAAATTACCCGTTTCTTGATTAGTTCGCGTTCGGGAACGTCGTTCCGGACGGAGTGAACAGTTATTCCACATTTCCGGTTGGTGGGTTTGAACATCAAGCGCCACGCGATAAATGGCGGTTCTGATCCACGCATGCCTTTTATGGGATATACCCACCGCGGAGAAAACATATTTTGATTTGCAATGCACTTTGCATTCTGATCTTCATTTCCATTTCGATTTTCAATTTGAATTTTGATTTCATTTTAAAATTGAAAATGCATTCTTCTTTTTTACGCTATGGCTGGATATAACCATGGCGGAGATACGCCACGCACCATAATAGCATTGCCACGTAAAAAAGGGTTAATTTTACCCGTTGAGTTTTCCAGGTAACCCTTTGTACGACCAATATCTGGCTTCTGGGAATGAACTAAGCGATTGGCAGCATGAGCGTAAAAACTGAAGGCGCTAATTAAAAGGTTGGTAATACTTACACGTTCTTTGTTTACAGTTGGAACGAAAATCAAGCAGCTCAAAAAATTAGATGGGTACAACATTGTTCTCAGCACTGGAGAACCGCCAGAACAATCATCATCCACTTCATTGCCCAAGTAAAGTCTGGAAGAAGTTGATGTTATGATACAAATGCTTGCTGTTAAATAAGATTTATAGTTGGTATATACAGGGTGCTTTTATTGAAGGGATATTTCCCGCCAAATTTAAACTTAAGTAGCCTCCACCGTACCCCTAACGTTGAATTTGGCGGGAAAGATCCCTTCAATAAAATCACCCGGTATTTAATTGTATTTAGTTTCAATTTTTTCACTCTAAAATTGTTTGAACGGTGGAAGATTGGTTTCTTTGAGAGATTTGTTTAACAGACAATTAATTATTTTTTTTCCAGAGAAATTCGAATTAAAACAGTTTTAATTTTAAATTGACAGGGTTCAATTTTCAATCTAGAAAGTTCTTAGTAAATTTATAACCCGAGATATTAAATTAAGCACAATGTCTCATTTGCGCATTCCAACGACACTCTTTATAGAGTTTGCGAATTTGCGAACCTAACATAACCTTTGTTTGAAAGAAAAACAGAAGAAGGTTTGAAAGAAACTGAAACCTAAACTGAAGTATAAAAATTTAACTTGAACAGTGTGCCTGCAGAATAAATACTACTTATTAAGGCTGATTTTACTTCTTAGCCGCTTCGTATGTAGTCCTTCGAATGACCAGTGTGTCGCTTCGGAAAATAAAATTTGGCGAGCCGTAGCTTGGACATAACGAAAGCGTGTAAAGTTTGTTTGAAGTTTTGGACATGAAGGTACAGCTTTTGTTCTTTATTGTTGGAACAAAAATCAAACGACTCATGAAATTTGACGGGCAGTAACTGCGGTAGATATTTCCAGCACACTTATAGAACATAAATGCCGAACTCCTGTTCCAAACGCGGATATACCCTTATCAGAAGCTAATGAAACTGGTCAGTTGAATTAAAGTTGAATAAATTTATCATTCGATGCTGGCTTTATTGTAAAAACAGTCAATGCTGTGAGGAAGTGCAAAAGTATGGTAGGCGCTTTAACAAAGCGCTCCATGGTACCTCCTGTCATATTTTGCACTTCTAACATCTTATCGCTTCACCACATCTCCTCCACATTGGGACTTATTATGGATTCTCGTGCAGTTTCGATGGACCCTGCTTACCAGTTCCGAAGCGACTTCTTTACGTGGGAGTTAGTGAAGTAGAAGCATTTTGGAAGAATCTAGCTTACCTGTTACGAATGTTATGAGCGAGGTTGTTGATGCCCATTACCAGGTTCAGTTGAAATTTTACGCGCAAATTATGGGGCTTTCAACGCATTCCAATGGAAGTATTCGGTGGGCCCAAGGATTCGAGAACATAACCTAACAAGGCCCCACCCGGAGGTATCTGGTGCAAGAGCTTACATTCACCAAATTCAATTTGAGCCACTTCTGAACTGAAAATTAATGTTTGGACAAGGAAGAGTGAATGGTTGCATTTATTCTTTCTCATGCAGCAGTTTTAAACTATCCTCATTTTAACACAAAGTGTATCGTCGCAGGCTAATCAGAGTTGGTCGATTTAGTATTCTCACTTCTAAAATAGTCAAATCAATTCAATATTGCTTAAATTTCAGAAGTTTATTTGAAGTTTTGGGAGTAACGAAGGCTCGGCTTTTGGTGGCTTCTTCATTGGTGGAACGAAAATGAAAAGACTCATGAAATTTGACTGGCAGTACCTGCAGTAGATATTTCGTAAGCTTACAGAAAATAAATGTCGAACTCTTAGTCCCAAACGCGGACATACCCTTATCAGGAGCCACTGAAACTGGCCAGTTGAATTAAATTTGAATGAAATTTATTATTCGATGCAGGCTAAATCAGTCAATGCTTAACACATAACTATTAATTTATTGCCTAGGGTTTCCTCGACACAGCTGCATACTTCTTTTCCATGTCTGCCAAAGGCGGAAGGGCAACCTTTGCAACCTTCGCAAGGTTTTCGAATTCACTATAAGGGACCTGTTGTTCTTCCTCAAACGGAATTACCAGATAAAACTTGGTGTCTGCTAGCTCGCCATGCTCTTTGTAGATGGTCGCATTGTACATTGATTTTCCTATACACATGAATGCAATGTGACGAGGTTGTAGGTAATAGCTGTCACGATGCACTTGCAAAAACGTTTTAAAAGCAGCATCCTCGTAAAGATCTGATCCGTCATTGGCATCAATAGCTGTTGGGGTGTCCACCGAAAATGTTGGTATCCTTCGTTTATTTGCCAAATGGATGATGGCCATCATAGCAAAATATTGTTTAGGAAGAGGTTTCTCTCTAGTCTGTGGGTATCCAAACATAGCATCGACCACTCCAAAACATTTCACCAATATTTCATCCCTATCAGATTAGGATAAGGGAACATTTTAAGAGTTATAGAGACGCTTTTGAAATAAATGCTGCGGATGTAATTTATTAATTGTAAAAACTTACTTAACCTGATGCCAAGCAGTACCTAATTTCCAGTAGACAACTTCTACTTCAGAAAATTCTTTGAGGAGCCCAAGAAACTCATCATCGTATTTCCAGTCGTTTGGTAGTGGTGATAATAGGATCAGTTCCACTTTGTAGTCCTTTTTCTTTAGCTCCATCGCAGTATACAACCCTTCCTTTGCATTTCCAGCACCCCCAAGAAGAAATTTGACTGTATGGGTTTCCATTGTACTCGCTTAGTTTTCTGATGCTTTCAGTACGTCGTGAATTATATTTGCCATCCCTAGCCCCTCCACCGACTGTCGAATCTTCAGTTTATCCTTACCCTTAGGCAGCCCATCGTGAAATTCCTTGGCTTTCGCAACGGGGAGGAACGGAGCAGTTTCATCCGTGGGTGGTTCCCAAGCGCCTGTCTTCTTTAGGAGACTCAAATGGAGAATACTTATTAGAATAAAGTGAAGCACCTTGGGCATCATGGGTATATTAGTATACTATAACGTAGTCGGATTACTTTTTTAAACGCTTTTTGAATGAATATTCTCAGGCAAATGGTAAGCCAATTTATACTGAAATATGCCACGCGCCGAAAAGTTTTTTGCACAGAGCATGGAGGCACGGAGACACTACTTTCACACCAATCCTGCCAATGGAAAACTGTCTTCATTGATTCAATCGTCTGAGTACGTGGAGCAACGCGATTTGACGAGCAGCTTCACCTGAAAACATTTTTCAATTCAAAAACTTGTGTTGGTAGAAGCGTGTGCACTAATGAAATCCTACGATTTCAACTTAAGCTTCTCAGAATACATGTTGGCTTTTATTAACATCGAATTTAAGTCTGGCATGTGTCTTACTCGTACCAAAATTTTTCAAACCAGATTACCCGAATTTTAAGAGACTTTTAAGAAAATCAGTGAAACACGTCATCAGTCAACATGTCAAAAAATCAGTCAAGCACGGCAGACTCTACCGAAATGTGTTCTTATTTTTAAAAATATGTGCTACTACTTTGCCATGTCTTTAGTAAGCAGTTTACAAACAATTCTTGCTCTACTTATTTTAACATCAATTGTCTTATAATTGAAATGAGCAATGTATTTATTCCACAGAAATGACGATAACTCAGAATCAAGCTAATCTCAAGCTTTGGAAATTAACCAATATATTTAGAAATAACATTTTCCATCGACAATTAAATTCGGGATCTGGAAATCAATATAATTTAGGCCATTGCATAACCAATGCATTAAACATCTTTAATTTTTTTTTAGTTTCATCAAGAGATTGATAATGAATTCCATTGTAACTGACATTGTTTAAAAATATTAGGAACCCTATGGGTTGTTAATTTTTTTCAAATTCTAGAGAAAAGTGTTTTTGAATTCATTAACTGGAGCACAAATTTTAAATTAGCAAGATCCCCATTAACTCTCAGATTTTTCAATATTGGTGTTACTTATTTTCTTAGAGTGACACAGATCAAATTTGAATGCACACTTCAAGTGAATGAATTGAACAGTTCAGATTCGAATTTAAATAATGGTGTTCAAAGATCCCTAACTTGAGTCAAATAAGGTCGTTTAAAGTCACAGTTCCAGAAGGAGCAAGTTTAATATCTTCATTTGCTACACTATTCTAAATGGCAATTGGATTTTGCTTTCAGAAAATTTGACATTTCGTTATTTTAAATAGACCTGGAGTACACACTTTAAATTTTTTAAGAGGTTGGAAAACTAGGACTTGATTACATTACGATGTGGAATAACGCTTATGGATTAAACGATGCTACCTTGAACGGAATGATAACTATGTTAAAAAATAGATGGAAGAAAACTAGAAAAAATAATTGAATTCATAAACATTGTTAAGCACTTTTAGTTAACTTTAACTTGTATTTGTTAATAATGTTGTGGAGCATGTCAAAATCTTTTAAGCTGGTCACCATTTACCCTTTATTTGGCATATGTAATCGTCAATATTTAAATAAAATTAATTGCAATTGAATAGAAAATCCTTTCTGGAGAGATGAAATGGGCAATAAAAACAATTCTTTCAATCAAAACTGTGAGAATGGGTACCGCATCACTTGTGGATACACTCACCAAATGATAATGTAATGATTCTGTTTCAGTTTAACCAATGTCAAGGTTAGACCGGCAGAGGATGTTGTTCACCATCGCAGCAGTTTACTCATTGACATCATTCCGACGTAGCTACCCCTACGCCTCGTCATGTTAGTTTGCAATTCATTCCAATATTTTACCATACTGTGTAAATCAGATTTTCCAGCATCCATTTTCCAACAACCCCTTCTTAACTAAATTAATCTCTCTAGAACTGCACCGTCAATATTTATTCAAGAACTTAACGGAATAAATACAACTAAGAGCTTGGAACATTTGTAAGGTTAGGCTAAATTTACTAAAATACACATTACATTTTAATTGAGGATGGAAGACAAGGATGAGTTGATAGGATGTAGGCAGTGAAATAATTAAATTAAATGCATGGCGTTACATGGCATTTTGAATCCGTACTAAAATGGTGCCACTATCCAATAATATTATTAAAAACAAATTGAGACTAGAAAGAAGCCAGAAATATAAATTAGGGTAAACTCTCCTCCTCCTCTCCTCTACTGCTTCTCTCCTCCTGCTTGACGGTTTAGCATTTAAAATTTTATCTTCGTTTGGAAAATACAACTATGTTAAAGCCTTATTTCATTTATTCTTTCACATAATTTTGTTCGTTCTAATTTAATTACTCCTTGCGTATTTAAATTAAATTAATTTTAAAATTATCAAATTTCTAAGATTGTCTTTTACACAAGGGTAAAATTGTACAAATACGCAAAGAATTTGTTGCCTTATTTAAAAATCGACAAGAATAAACATTACGTATTGAATTTGTTGAGTTGTTCATCTGATTATCCATTATTCTTTTTAAGTAGCAGGCTTGAATTTTAAATTGTAAGGAATTTCAAATCAAATATAACTTTTATTAATGCACTAAAAGATGCTTTAAATTGTTTGCCACTGAGATCCAGATTATATTTTGCAAAGACAAACATTCGACGTTTGTCACTCGTCGACCCATGTTAATTTAATTACTCGATTTAATTACTCGACTTTTTAATTACGTTTTTTTAATCAATAAAATTGAGTATTATAGCCTCCTTAAGACAAAAGACGTAAAACGTAGGTGGCTCAACATCCACCTCGTAGTAGAGTAGATCAGGTAATTGTTAGACAAGGGATGGAATTGCAATTGGTAAATTGGTAAATTGTTAAAAAGGAAATTTCTATTTCCTAGTTAGATCTCGAGTGAAGTAGAACCACAGTTAAATAGAAGTTGAATTATTTCATTTCTTATTTAGTTACTTATTAACTAAAGTTAAATTAACACGAGCTTGGGTACTTGACAGGATTAATTAAGACGCGTTCAGGCTCTGAGAAGGTAAAGGTTTCAGGGGTATACTTTCTTGTAGGAGTTTCCCATCCAATAAAAATACCCACCATCATGTGTCTTTGTTCTTGTTCAACGCTACCCGCAATTCGGGGAT
>JAQIYD010000233.1:0-10382 GCA_034699565.1 Anurida granulata
CTCTATGGAGCAGTATCACCGTAGATCAACCAGTCAAAGGATATAATTGCGCACGGCTGACGACTATGGTCTATAACAAATATAACAGTTACAAATTACTTTATTACTTTTCATAATATCACTAAGGAAAGGAACAAAATACTTTCCTTTGAAGGAATTCATACCTTCAAAACATGTCTGATTGGAAATAGAGTATGTGAATTGGAAAATTCAGTCGTAGTTTGGGGAGATCAGTACAGCCGTATGGAACCTGACCTACCACCTGGCCGATACCAGTATCAAAACCAAAGCTGTCTCATATCCCCAACTCGTATTAATTGCCCTCAGGTAGGGGTAGTTATCACAACACTCTTTGAACCATACAGCTGTGGACAACGAACTGGATACATCCGGATGATTGTAACAACAGACAGAGCAGATTTGACATTAACTACTACCGGCGATTACATCCCCGTCAACACAGAATTTAATGAATTAGTAGAAACCAACAGAGAGGAATTGAATGCCACCCTTTTAGCAATAGAAGTAGGAATGGGAGACCCATAATTAAGTCAATTACTAACAAAATAGTAGTCACAAGTAGAATATATAGCAGATGAGAGGAAGTAGTCGACCAAATGTCTAGATGATTTATATAAAACAAACAAAAATGTCGGAGGGAATATGAGTATAGAATACAGTACTAACTCTTAGACTGTGTAAAAGGAGGGGTGGAGGGGAAAAAAGTTGGTCTTAGTGGGGGAAGTATGTGAGGGTGTGTCCCCGTGTCTCCACGGTGACTCACCCTCACACGCTCTCCTTCACCCGGAAGTCGCTTGGAGCTCGATGTAGGTCAGTAGGGCAGAGAGTTGGCACCCAGGAGGAGGCCAACGCCCGGGAGAGGGGAGGAGAGGAGAGTCGGACGGGGAGAGAGGAGGGGAGCGGACGTGTCCGAGAGAGGCTCTTCCCCTTTAGGGGAGAGTCTCCGGGAGTGAGAGGCCAAGACCAGTTTTCCCTTCTTGACCCCCCTTAGGGCGAACAGCGCAATAAACTCACCCCTCCCACCATTTCGTCGTCCAGTCTTCGTGGTTTCATTTGGGGCTGGTCACTAGGAGCTACGGATTGGGAGTCTGACCCGTCCGGGAGTAGGGCTTAGAGATGACCCAGGGCCAGAGTTGGGTTCTCCCTCATTCGGCCGCCTGGAGGGCCCCTGCAGTTGAGAGGACACCGCCAGCCGTAGCGAGGTCTCAGCCTTCCAGTTGCGAGGTCACCGCCTTCCGATGAGGAGAAACGAGGAGCGATTGTGGGGTGGCCCAGTCCCGGGGCTCCCTTCCCACCTCCGGGGACGACACCCTCACACCCACAAAGTTAATAATAAAAAATGGGGTGTTTCTGAGTGGATTCGAACCGACAACCCCCACCCCCCCCCCCCCACACTCCCCCCAAAAACTTTTGTGAATTCCTCGATAACCAACGACGGTTGTCGTTGAAATTTGTGAGCAATTTTTTGTCGAGGTAACTTTTTCAACAATGG
This sequence comes from Anurida granulata, assembly GCA_034699565.1. Classification (NCBI taxonomy): domain Eukaryota; kingdom Metazoa; phylum Arthropoda; class Collembola; order Poduromorpha; family Neanuridae; genus Anurida; species Anurida granulata. The sequence goes on from JAQIYD010000233.1 coordinate 1,514, forward strand.
ATCTCGAACCATAGTCGAGGATCCTTGAGAATCTTTTTAACCTTCAATATTTTTAGAAAGACCCTTTTCCGACCTAAGAAATTCAAAAATAAATACATTTGGATGGATGAGTCCTTAAAAAGAGTTGACAAAGCGATTGTTCATTTAGTAAGAACCAAAAAAGTGCCTAAGAAATAAACAGAAAACTTAGTTAATATGGACGCCAACTCTAGGTTGATTTCAAATATTGATAGCCTAGTTTTTGATTATTTAAGTAGGAGGTGTAGTTCAGCAGCAGTTAAATTTGCAGAAGAGTATAACCCAGTAAGAGAAAAATTCGTCGAGTCCTTAATGAAATCAAAACTAGATTCTGTGACATTATTTACTTTCAGAGCTTACCCCATTTGGAACCGTTTACACTAGAGGCACTCTACATAAATTTCCTACAGTAAAATATTAGCTGGAATTTATTCCGATTTTAACTAGCTGGTGAAAATTAACGCTGAACTTTCTTTTCTACAGAACTGATACCAGGCTTGGACCAACGCATTGGACAGATTTAAATAATCCGCCCGTTCAAGAAATTGAAAGTGTGAATTTTCCGTCACCCGTATCACTCTCATCAAAAGTCGGAATTCAACATCTTCCTGAGGAGGTAAATAAATTTCAACCTTACGCCACTTTACGTAGAATGTTATGTGTTTCCAAGAGCGATTGAAGTTGAAAAAGATTGATTTCTGAAAGAAAACTACTTTTTTCAGTTGAAATGTTCCATACTCAATTTTCTGACTCGGAAATGCCCATTTTCAATGCGCACTGTCAACAAAGCTTGGAACCATTCCGCGACAGCTAATCTTCGTCTCAACTCACTGAATTTCCCTCCACTGAAGCTTTCCAAACCAGCCCAAATGGGGGAATTTATGTCGGTTTTCAGCACGAAACAAGAAGACACAATTCCTTTCTCGGGCTTCAAAATTTATCCAGATAGAGTGGACGTGCGGCCATTTCTGTTCAAATTTGGGTCTTCCATAAAGGCGTGTTCTATCAGTTTTGGCGCTGAATTCACCCCAATGACGAACCTCCGAGATCTATTACAAGAAACACCTCATTTAAGAAAACTTGAGATTGTTGGTTGCTTCGGATTGGACAATTCGAAATTATTGGAATCCGTTGACTTTTCAAGATTAACTTCATTAGTGCTTTCTCCGCCATCCTCCTGCCTCTCATCATCATTGGATTTGAAAACTTTATCAAATTGGATTATTCTGGCGCCGAAACTCAAAAAACTCCAGTGTGGCATCCAACTCCAACTCGAATCCAAATCCGAATTTGCAAGTTTTCTCCAAGGCTGTCGTCATTTGGACACTCTGGACCTTCTAAGGGCTTGCTTATCATCACAAAATGGAGCTGAGTCACCGTCCCACACCATTGGACACCAAAATGCGGACCATCCAGGACGCGCGAGTTTAAAAATGCATCTTTCCCTCTGCGTCGCAGAGGATTCCCACATTCCAGATTTTCTGAGAATAGCATCACAGAGTGTAGAAGAATTAAAACTACGGATAGGAATGACGCAGGCGAACATCACCCTTCCCGTCCTCCCAAACTTAATTGGGCTCAACATTACGTTTTTTAACGGTAGGGTCCGTTTCCCTGGTGGATTCACACGAGAAATGTTTCCGGCCATTAGGAGAGTAACCTTGAGACCGGAATGGCACTATGGGAGGGATGGAGGAAACCCTTTCCAATCCGACGTGTTTCTCACAGTCGAATCCCTAACGTTGCGAAACGTCTTTGGGAGCGAAGAAAATCCGATTGACCCATGGCACCTCATGTTCCCAAACTTGAAAATATTTAGATCAGATGGACATCTAAATGAAGTGGAAGTTGACTACATTTCAAATAATTTCCCAAACATTATTCGACTCTCACTTTCAAATTTTTACTCCCCGATAGACGATACATCGGACCCTGTCTACCATTCTCCACTTTTTAGAGTTCAACGGAGAACAGACGAGTTCAATCAGACAATCGGTTGGGATTGCCCTATTGCGAGATTAGAAAGTACGTGGATTGTAGAGAGAGTTCGTTTAAAAATGGATTTTCCCGCTAAAATATACTTGCCGTAAATTCATTCACCCATCACATAATCTGAAACCAGGTGATAGAATAGTGGGAGTTTTGGTAAGAGTTGAGTTTTGAACTTAAAATACTATTGGATTATTCCATTTTTAAACGAACGCATATTAATCTGTTTAAAGGGTCTTCCTTTACGAATCGGCCCAAGACAGAATTAAACACAAATTGAATATTTTTTTAACTTTTTTAACTGAATTGAAATAACTTGATTATAGGACTCAAAGTATTGGAATGTGCGGACAGACATTGTAAAAATTTAGTTGGTGATGTGACACATTTGACAATTTCTAAAATTATGCAACCACTCGAGATTTTGACAATTACCACACTTCCTGGATTTTCTGTAAGTATAACTTTTGAGGGAACCTCATTCCGAATTCGGTACAGGGCTTCCTTGTGGATCCAAATGGAGATTGCATAGGAATAGAAAACAAATGGCGCTAAATTTGAATTTCCCCAATCTTTTGAACTTTTGGAGTAAAACTCAAAGTTGGGAAGGGTCCCCCAAGGTTACTTGACAACCAAATAGAAAGAATTATTAAGAGGTTTTCCCAATTACTCTGTTGATTGTCAAAATCATGGATTTTGAGACTTTCTGTTTTTCAACGGAGATTGCAACTGAGTTTCAATGCCAAAACATTGAAATCTCAGTTGCAGATTTGTTTTTTATGGAAAATTACAATCAACAGACTTATTGGGTCACGTTATGCCAATTTCTTCATTTGGTTGTTAAGCAACGTTGGGGTCCCCATTTGAAATTAATTTGGGTTTCTCCATATTCATTCCCACTCTATTTTTGAAGGTTCGAAATATTAAAAAAAAATTGTTAAAATTCACGTTTTGTGACATTGTTTTTTATCCTTCGCAATTTTCACTTGGGTTCGCAAGGATGCCCTGGAGCAGTTCTGGTAAAAACCAGATGGTTACACCCCTTGAGGTTCCCAGGTTGGTATTATTGCAAGACTAGAATGCATTGATTTTAATAGAACCTTTGATTTCCTTTTAGCCCTCTGCTCAACTTCAATTTGCCGCGGCGTCATCCTTGTTTCCAGCCATTCCCAATGCTCAATGGCACCAAAAAGCAAGTTTCAACATTCGGCACGATTTGAATCTCTGGGAGTAGTGGGGAGCTTGTGAATAATAAATTAGACGTCTAGAATGTATCTGTAAATACTTTTCATCTCTTTTTAATAAGAGACGGCCCCGCATAAAAGTGGAACTCCCAAATCAATTAATTAAGTTACAATTTCTTACAAATTAAAAAATCAGATAATAATCGAGAATCTCATACAATTTTCAGTCCGTAAATTTGTCGACCTGATTTATTACAATTGTACACTAATCATATAAAGTAAATCCAAAGGAATAAAAAAAATACGTCTGAAAAGGGACGAATTTCATAAAATTTCGCCAGCGTTGAAAAACACGATGGAAGTGTGACTCTCAATTCCAGGCAATGTTCCACTCTGGTCTGTACAACTACGAGGAAGAACAACCCAGGTCAGGACCCGCAATAAGGAGAAGAGAGGTAGGGAAATGGTTGGCATTCAGAAATACTCGGAAAGTTGCAAGTTTGCCACTTGGCAGCGGATTGTTAATTGAGATATTTGTGATTTATTTCGCATTTGTTCTATTATGCAACCTTACATTCCTCATTGAAATATTATATAGAACTATAACAAATGGGGCTTAGCGAATCATCTTTTGGATGGAAGTTGGAAAATTTGAAAAGTTCCTAACCAAACTACAGGACATTCCTTAAAGGAATTCAACGCAACTTTTCTCAAAAGTTGCATTTTCATCTCGCAGTTAAACATTTGTTGGAAAAAAGTCTAATTATTGAATCTTTAGGATCGAAAGCAAAATGTTTTTGGAAAATTCGCTTCTTTAGCGAATGCCCCGTAAAGTATGCTAAAGAAATCCTCATGGGTTAGCTTGTCGGCCCATACGAAATAAAAGAAGGTGCAGTTGACTTGCTTGAGTTTTTAGGTTCAGCATAAGCGTTCAGGTTTGGTAAAAATTCAAAATTGTAAAAATACTAGACAAAGTCACACGTCACATGTCGCACGTCACATTTCAAATTCAAACACGATGAAAAATTACACAAACATAACACGGGGGTCAGTTTTGGGGACTTTTGTTATTTTGAACCCATTCAAAAATATGCAATAATCATCAATAAAGCATTTTTTGTTTCCGGAATTATAGTATACGTAAATAATTAAAATGCAGACTTTTAGCACTTTTGGGAGGCAAAAAAAAATGAAAAACACGTTTTTGCCTTTGACATTTCATGTAAAAATAATTGAAAATTATGAAATAGCTCGTCGTCGAAAACAATTTTGCATTTTAATTGCTAATTTAAAAACTCATATTTGTTGCAGAATTGGCAATAAACATGAATATGAATAATGTTTGGACTACACAAGTATCCACTTTCTATTCACTCTTTACCAAACGCCAACATTGTTTTTTCTTCTCGAAAACATGTACAATATTTTCAATTTCAAAGTGGACTCTGAAGGAAACTCGATGCTCCTGCTCTACATCAATTGTGCGAGCTAATTCAGGCTAGCAAAGCAAGACATGAAGATTTTTCAAATGCAGCAATTCACAACTCTTCTCGTTCTTGTGTTTTTGAAGCATCGCTCCTGTCTGGTTCTAAGTTCCGGGTGGGAAGCCTTTTCTAGTATCCGCAAAGTACTCAAACGGAGAAGAAGGGATTACTCATGAATTGGTAACTACAGTACGAACCTATCAGTTCAGATTTGAAGCAGACCGCATTCAATTTAAATCCGGAATCAAGAGTTTAAAATTTAATTGGGTAGAAACCAAAGGATCATGCCAAGCGATTTATTTGATAAATTTAGACTGGGCAGATCATTGCAGCGTACAGGAAGAATTTAGTTGGTTGATTGGATTTGTAAAATACGTCTATTTCATCAGACTAGACATTTTCACCAGGAAGAAAAGCCATCAAAACTTTAACTTTTGTTCAAAGTCAAGCGTTGTCATCCAAGGAATTCCTCAACATGAAATTGTAATTGTAAGGGAGTTCAACATACCAACTCATTACAAAAGTCCAACATCCCTGTGACTCACTCATAACCACCACAATCCTTCGTACGGAACATCCCTATAAACTTCCCAACCGAGGTTTTTTTGACGCACAGTTGAACCAATTAATTATTCAAGCTTGCACTATTCGTTGGGGATTCCTGCTTGGAAGGGATCAGCATTTTTATGGAAAAATTACTACCGGCACCTCCGTCACCCCCACAGATGTCTACACCACTGTCTTTGCAAAACTCCTTGCTATTGCGATGAATAAATTATGGGATCGCGGAAAAAAAGATCGAAATATAAGCAGCAACGTTATGTTCAAGGTGGTAAACTCAGGGATGCGTGGCATAAAAACCGGCGTCGAGGTTCGGCCATACGTTTCCAGCGATTTAAATGGACTCCTGATGCCTCGTTATTTGAACGCCTACCAACTCAAATCAAGTGGTTTCAATTTTCTCACTTGCTCAGGATCCTCTGAATATTTTTCAATGTCTGAGTTTATCAGGCCATTTCGATTGAATTTTTGGATTGGTACAATACTTTTACTTTTATCTGTCTGACTGTTTCTGGCAGTCTTCTTGAAATACCGACACATAGAAGGGAATCCTGCCCTGCTCCTTACTTGCATGATTCTGGAACAAGACTTGGTTATTAATTCGAAATTCAAGAGTTTCGGAGTATCGAAATGGTTCATCGCATTCCTGCCTCTCGTATGTTACGTCTTGACCAACTTGTACAGAGGGGAAGTCACCACAAATCTAACCTCGCCCCTTCCAAGGACAAAACTCAAATCATTCCGTCAAGTCTTGGATCAAAAATTCAGAATTGTTTTCGGAATTGGGAGTGACAAAATGGATGCTCAGTTTGTACTTAACCAAAACGACGTGGAATTCAAATGGAAATATTTTTCAAGGAGGCTTGGAGCCCAGAACAATTTCATAGGAATAATTAAATCTCGTGGATTTGATTCAGCGGAGAAAATTGAAGCCATGTATCCGAACCTCATATCAAGTTTAACTCCGTTCTTTTATAATAAGAGTACAGAACCGGGCTGGGACAAAGAATTCGTCAAATGCCAGGACACCGTATTTGTGAGCAGTCACCGCTCCTTGCATGAAACCTTTGTCGGTATCCTTCAAAAATACCCAGAGAAGACAAAACATTTCTATTTCGGAGAAGATGATTTTATGAGACAAGAAGTTTTTTGGTTGATGGGCCCAATGCTCTTTGATAGGAACAACTTAGTCCACACTCAGTTTCAATCCATGTTTCACTATGGGATATTTTACTTTAAGCGCCAATGAGTTGGTGCATTGGAAATGATAACACGGAAATTCATGGCCCTCCAGCGCGTAGCTGATCGCAAATTCAAGGCCCTTTGACTGGAAAGTGGCTTCTTGCTTGGTGTTTTTATTTTGTACTCTGTTTGTGTCATGGCCTCATTAGTTGCCATCTTGACAGAAGTTTCGTTTTTCCCGTAAAAGTAAGATGTACATAATGAAATGACGTACTTATCTTCACAATGTAAATTGAACGAGTTTAAGAATAAACTTTTGGTGACCAGATTGTTCTTATTTTTGTTCATAGTTAAGATGATTTTTTTTTATTTTTTCCAATTGTTAACCAGCTGATTTTTTGTTAAATTTTTGTTTATAAGTTAAGGTCACCATCCATATCGGCCTAACATTACAAATCTCATAAGAAAAGATGAGGTTTCTCTGGGTAGTTTTTAATTAATTGGCTCATCATATTTTGATAAATGAGCGTTTGCTGGAAAGCAAAGAGTGTGCTTCATCTATGCTTCGTGGCCTTTTTCGATATTCTTACGCTGACCATTGCAAATCAAATTCAAACTCCGCAAGATGTTGTTTGGTCGCTTGACATGTTTGAATTCGAATTACGACATTCAGGTCACGAAGCCCTTATGCTCCACCCTCTAGTCTTTCCAGCGAGTCATTAATGAACAAAATCTGACCAGCCAATTACGAGCAAACTACCCCGACAACAAAAGAAAAACGGCACATACTAACATTTTGACAAGGCAATACCGTCAAGGTTCAAATAATTAATTTATCACGAAACGTCTCCCAGGTTACTCTCCCGCAGAAATGTAAACTACTGCAAATTTGAACCTTTACGGTATTCAAAAAATTAAATCGCTTTTAAAATATTGATTTTGGTGAAAATTAAACAACGCTGAAGGTTCCCCTTAACATACGGTTTTCAAAAGGGTGTTATAAAGGAATGAAGGCACGAAATCACTGAAACCGTTTTAACCAATTCCACACTACAAAATGCCTTATTTTGTTTGCTTAGTGTGAATGTCTATGATTTACTTTCACGTCAGTTGCGTTTAATTTGCGGAAAACACTTACTCTCGCCTACTTATTACGGAGTTTACGGTTCCTTGTTCTTTCATAAAGTAGAAATGCTGAACGATGATTAAATTGTAGAGTAGCTACTTATGCATTTTAAGGGCATTATAATCCCCACTTTCATGCACAATAGTTTTTTTGATGCGAATTAAATAACGTTGGCTCTAAACCAACGTAACAAAAAACTATTTTTGGATTTGCTTTTCTTTATTTTATTAGGTGGAGAAGCATTTTTACAAGAGCAATTTAAAATTAAACCCTAAAGATGAAGTGAAAAACAAGATTCTGAAAAAAATTATAAGTTAAACAAATTAACTTGTAGGTGGAATTCTGGATTGGGCACATATTTTGCAATATGTAAGCAACAACATTTGAGCATCAAAATGGTTACCTTAGTTTATTTGGCTAAATGACCTAATGACTACAGCTAACAATTCAACACGCCTAAAAAGTAAGACAACACAACAATACAGTAAATTCGAATAAGAAAGAGAAATTTCCGTATATTTTTTAAAGGAATTCAATCTGGAAAAGTCAATTTTATTCCTAGTTTACTTGCCGCATTCTTTCTGCGTTGGGAGTTTTCCAAAAAAGCTGACAAAAAGGTGAGGTTTTGATTTTTTTAAGTACCGTAAATTTCCAAATAAGCCATATTGCGCCTTAATTAATTTTTGTGATCCGAGGGGAGGGGCCTTATTAGGGAAAGGGGGCTTATTAGGGAGTGGGCCTTATTTATTTTTCGTCGAAATTTGATCTGAAATAACCTGCGCTACCGCAATCAGATACCTTGAAATCGATCCAAAATATATTTCTAAAATATGATTTCAAGATAGATCACTCACAGGAATTGTAATATTCGTTTGCATTACCCTGAAAATTTGATCACAGGCAATTAATTCTCCATTATTCAACTAAGTTTTAGTTATTTGATCTATTTCAACACTTAAATGATTGTTCATGAATACACTTCAGCTTCTAGCTTTCCAAAAAAGCTGACAATCTTTTATTTTTAGAAATGCTTGTTTTGACTCTCGTTAAAAACAATAGAAATTTTCCAAAATCCATCAAAAATTGCCTACTTTTGAAACAATTTTTTTTGGAAAGCTAAAATTCCCTTTTGAGTGCGTTACTGTTTTAAATTCAAATTCGCAGCACCAAGCAAAATATTCGTTAATTCGTTGCAATGAAATGTAATTCTTAGCTAACTGGACGCAAACAAAAACTTGTTAGGTAAAATTAACTTGCATTCTATAACACGCATAAGGAATCTTCTTTTTTTCTAAAACCAATCGGCATGTTTACAGGCGTTTAAA